>JACEGR010005944.1:0-66750 GCA_014170235.1 Listronotus bonariensis | reverse complement strand
GAATACTATCATACGTAAAAATTACGTATCTGTTCCAAAACTTCACTGCAGCGACCCAACCCCTGTAAAATCCCTACTCCCGCCGCTAGCAGTGCTCTCCTTAAAATATAATAAAGGCGTTACGCAAAGTTTAGTAGAATCTTAGTGTGTGTAAGTGTTCGTGTCGGTTCATTTTTAAAATCACTACACGTCAATTTTACGTGTCGATAGTATCAAGAGATAAATTTTAGTACGTAAGTCTGACGTAGCGATAGGATTAAGCGAGAATTTTATAACTCGAAAATGACCAGAAAAGGATTAACTGACGCTGAACTTGAACAACTCTTATATGAAAGTAGTGATAGTGAAGTGGACGATAATGTTGGAGAGAGAAGACTTTATAGATAGTGACTCTGACGATAGTTTATGTGACCCAGACTACTTGCCCGAAAAAGACGACCCAGAAGAAGCCCTAGAAATATGTTTGAGAAAAGCTTGGGAGCCAAAAAAAATCAGTAAATCTTCAATACAGAAAATTGGGACAAAAAGAGCACATGTTTCTGAAGATCCAGTGGCATCTACATCACAGTATCAGGAAGTAGGAGTAAGTTATATAAATTTGGAAAATAGAATATTTTCACTATTATTATATTGCTTTTAGATGAGTAAAAAACCCGTAGGGAACCCGCAGAATCTCCAGTACCTGAAAAGTTCAGACAAGGATCTTATGAATCTGAGCCAAAAGCAACTACATTCCATTCTCAGGAAGTTGTAGTAAGTTATGCAAATCTGCAAAAACATTTTAGTTACCTTTGTAAACTTTTTAGCCTGTCAACGAAACCGCTCAGGAAGCTCGTGGACATATTTTAATTCCCGAGATTGAAAGTTTGGAAGGAAAAAATGGGTACAAGTGGCATTCCAAAGGCAACAACGTGGCAGGGAAAATTCCTGGAAAAATATTGTTCACATAAGGCCGGGTCCTGTCCCTGAAGTAAGGCAAATTTTAGATCCCTTACATGTATTTCAATTGTTTTTACCGGACGATATGCTGAATAAAATAGTACTATACACGAATCAAGAAATTGCTAGAGCAAATAAAAATTACAAAGTGACAAAACAAACTTTTTCTGATACTAGTTTGGTTGAACTAAAAGCTCTGTTGGGAATTTACTTACTTGCTGCGGTTATGAAGGATAACCATTTATCATCAAAAATGATGTTCGATACATCCTATTGTGGAACACGCTACAGGGCCACTATGAGTAAATCAAGATTTGACTTTTTAACTGCTTGCCTAAGGTTCGATAACAAGGAAACAAGGGCGGAAAGAAGAAATGTCACTGTGTTTGCTCCCATCTCTGAAATATGGGAAGAATTTATTGAAGTTTGTAGAACCAAATATAAGCCCAGTTCGTATGTCACGATTGATGAGCAACTTGTGGGATTTAGAGGCCACTGCCCGTTCCGGATGTACATACCAAATAAGCCGGCAAAGTACGGATTAAAGCTGGTGTTACTCTGTGACGTTTCCACAAAATATCTAATAAATACCAGTCCATATTTGGGTAAATCTACTCAGACTAACGGCCGTCCATTAGCAGATCATTTTGTAGAACTACTGACTGCCCCAATTTATGGTACGCATCGGAACATAACAATGGACAATTGGTTCACTAATGTACCTTTAGCTGACAGATTGATTTCTAGGCCTTATTCGTTGACAATTGTTGGAACGATTCGAAAAATAAGCCTCACATTCCACCAATGTTGGTCGAAAATGATAAACAACGCCAAGTGGGAACATCATTGTTTGCCTACAGTTCTAATAGCACACTGGTATCCTATAAACCAAAAACCAATAAAATAGTAACACTTTTATCTACAATGCACACATCTGGAACTACTAACAAAGATACCAATAAACCTGAAATTATTCACACCTATAATGCAACTAAAGGTTCGGTGGACACTTTTGACCAGATGTGTCAAAACATGTGTGCAAATCGAAAAACAAAAAGGTGGCCAATGTGCATATTTTATAATTTACTAAATATGGCCTCTATAAACTCATATGTGATTTACTCACATAATGTCATTTCTCAAGGAGGAAAGCCAATTACAAGGCAAATGTATATGCTAGAGCTACATAAAAGCCTAACAGAAGCTCATCAGATTAGTCGATTGCAAACGGTACCTAACATGAACCATTCATTAAAAAAAATTATTGAGGATGTTCTGGGAAAAGAAAGTGAGGTAGAAGAAACCCCAGATGATCACAACATTAATAAAAAGGCCCGAGAAAATACTGCCACATATGTCCTACCGCTAAGAAGAGGATGACTACAACATACTGTTCAAAATGCAAAAACCAATATGTGGCCAGCATCAAGTTAAAATATGCCCTGGTTGTTCTTAAAAAACACACTATTTTAGTTCTATTTTTTAAAGTTGGTTTTTAATTTTTGTAGTTTTTTCAGTTTCCTATAAAAAAATTATAGTTAATAAACACTTCTATAATATATCACTTGTTTTTTAATTATACGTAAATTTTACGTGTCGATAGTATTAAGCGTACTTCCAATAACGATAGTATTCTTAGAGTTCCGAAGTTCGCCAAGAAGATCTTGATATTTGGCTCGTTTCTCCCGTTCTTTTATATCGATGTTAGTTTTCGCTGGGGCGGAGAACTCTATTACGTACATGGTGTTATTATTATTATTATTATTATTATTATTATTATTATTATTATGATTATTATTATTATTAAAATAAAATAAAATAATCTAAAAGGCCGAAAAACCTTTATTCTGAACAAAAATACAAGCCTATACAGTGGGTAATATCGTGATTTAAAGAAAAGCTAACCTGGAATGACCAAATGAAAAAATATAAGGACAAAATAAAACCAATTATGAATTATTTATTTTAATTATATTATTGGAAAGTTCCTAAGTATCACACAAAGAATATCTTTTTTATGTAGAAAACATAGAAGAATTTACAAGTTTACTTAATTATAACATCAGGTATAAATGACTCTTGTAAAAACCCCTAGATACCAAGTTTTCTTACAATATTTGAAACCTATCGAATGTTATGGAAATAATATTAAAATATTTTTTAATTTTTGACACCCTGTATCTCGGTTAATATCAACTTTTGTACTAAGGTAAGTTATGCTAAATCGCAATATTTTAACTTCACAGTTCTCCAGTTACATTTTGTCCCATTACTTAACCACTCTGTATATGTAACAGTTAAAGTCCGAAATCCGGTAATGGCGAGATAAACTAGTAAATGTTAACGCTTACCAAGTTGCTTAGCGTGTGGTTAAAGATAGGCACCATCTGAAACATCATATTAAATCAGTTAAAAATAAAAGACATTTGAAGTTCGTGAGAGTTGTATCACACACTCACATTTTAAGACGATTGTCAATTAAAAAATAAAAATTAATACAGCAAAGATCCATTACACCAATTTGCTCACGACATACAGCCTAAATTTCCAAACGCAATAAAAAACGCATACAGGGTTAGTAGAAAAAACTGGAACGGTATGGATTATCTCAGCAATCGTTAAATAAAAATGAACAAATTTTTTTGCGAAGGGGTAACTTAATATGAAGAATTAAAAAATAACATTTCCAAGGTTGCCAAATTTATAGCTTTTGCCGCATATTTTTTTGCCATTTCGGAGACTTCACACCTAGGTATGACTATCCAAGTTATGGCCGCGCTCCTTAATGCTTAACTCCGGTGATCGACGAGGCCGACTTCACCGGAGCAGCAACAAGCGCGGCTTCTCTGAGAAGAGAGAATTTTAAAATTTTTAATGGAATACACTAATTTTTATTCTTGTAATCAATTGCCTGTACCAACCTAATCATGACCTGATATTATCGTTTTTTTGACTCCTGTCAATTTCGAAAATATGTAATCAAGCTTGAATACAGAAACGACCAGGTATGATCAAAAACGATCCTACCGAAAGTCATTAAAGTACAGGGAAGTAACCGGACATTTTAAATTAAGGAATTGCATTTGCGATGTTCCATAATTAAATTTCCCTATTTTCTTTCTTTTTTTAAGAATCTTAAAAAGGTCACAAAAATGCTAATTATAAATTTATGGTAGGTTTACATCTGACATTTATTGCATGATAATTTATGTTAGACAGAAATTCTGGCTAATGTAAACGCCAAAAATTTATTTTATTCTATTCTTTTTCGGTTTTTGCCTTTCACACCTAATGTATTCAGCCATTGTCAAGTGGTTGTGATTAAAAGTTTATGTCCTATAGAATTTTTTTATTGTTAACATTAGCCAGAATTTCTGTCTGACATTAATATCATACAATAAATGTCAGAATAAACCTACCATTAAAAGGTCAAGTTTTACCGCTGTACCAATTTTGACAAATATTGGTTTATAGATAATTGACCATACCTAGCAGTTTTTGTGTTAATTTTGAAAATGGCATGATACCATATCTTTGAAATTGACAGGAGTAAAAAAAACAATTATATTAGATCATAATAAAGTTGATTACAATAATAAAAATAGGGTATTCCATTTAAATTTTTAAAAGGTTCTAACCGATTATCTTTTAAATTTACAACGTTTTTAAGCGCCAACAATTTTGTAAAGAATATACATTTTTTATCCCGTTCAACTTTGTTACCTCAAAGGGTCTAATTAGACAGATAGATTTGGATATAAGTAAGGAGGAACTTATTAAATACTGTAAAACGTCGAGCAACGTAGAAATGTAGAAATTCTAACTGCAAGAAGATTAAATCGTAAAATAATTAACAAGGAAACAACAGGGTTAGTTCTACTCATTTTAAGAGGGATCTGTCTGTCTAAATACGTAAAGTTTTATGATCTTGAGCACCCAGTTTGCGTTTATATATCCCCAGTAACGCAATGCTTTAAATGCCTGAGATAGGGCCTACAAGGCAAAATTGCAACGGACGAGAAAAGTGTTTTAACTGCGCGGAAGAGTGTCATCTTATAGAACTGTCAAAAAAGGGAGAAAATCCGTGTGCTACAAAATGCTTTTATTGTAAAAATGACCACAAAACAACTTAAAAGAAATGTTCCGAATTTATTAGACAGTAAAACATTAAAGAGCTAATTGCATTTGAAAATATAACCTTTTTCGACGTCAATAAAATTTGCAATAATAATTGCGTAACAAGGATAAATTTAATTATAACACAAAGTACTTTTCTGCAATTTAAATAATTCCAATTATAAATTTGCATATATAATACAAATTTTAGTTAACTTAAATGACGAGACCAGAAAAAATGTCTTTTCAATCCCCTCCGGCATCCCTGTACGGGGAGTCCGAAAAGGAAATGGACTCTACTTAACAAATCGCTTTCCCACCCCCACCTATATAATGACTGAAAAAATACTTTGAAGTTGATTTAGTGTTAAATCAAACAGAAGTATCGTAATAAATCTAATTTCCGAAAAGGACTTTGACTTTATGTTTTTAACCCGTAACTGCTACCGACGGGGTCTGTGTGACCCGGCGTTAGTTTTAATACGCACAACCTATGTAACCTTGGTGGTGGGGGAGCTGTACGTCCAGCTATTCTCCTATTAGTTAGTGCTTCTCTCGGAGACGTGGCAGGCGGTTTTGTTGATGTTGCCAAATTCGAAATAATTACGTAGTTGGGTCTCCGTGATCCGTCTGTAGTACTTACGTAAACAAAGTGTTATCTCATTACACAGGTATGTACTCATTTTTGTGTAAATTTTTGTTAATTGTTTAGGCAATTTTTAGATTTAAATTCAAATATGTTATTTTACTGACACAGACTCTTTTTTTCTAGATAAAATGGCTTCTACAAGCAAGCAGCTAACTTCAGCGGAGCTGAAAGACATTCTTAATAGCGAAGAGTTTTGGAAAGAGTTGAAAGATGTAAATGAGGCGGCAGAAACTCTCCAAGAAGTAGAAAATGGATCGCAAGCCGCACAAACATTATTTGATCATGCAGGCGAAAGTGATAACGACGAAGTTGACGACGAAATTTACAGTGAACACGATACGGATAGTGAATTTGAGACTGAATCTGTGCAAGAAAATACCTCGTCTAGTGACATCGAAATTGAAAATGCTTCGAGTAACCAAACAGCCACTTTCAACATGTCAAAGTCAGCTTGGTACGGAAAAGATTCAACAAAATGGGCCAAAGAACCTCCACAAAGATCTAAGGTAAAATCCCATAACATTATTAGGGTTTTATCCGGACTGGAAGGTCCTGCTCGACAGAAGGAACCATTGAGCCCCTTAGAAGCTTGGAAATTGTTAATAACCGATGAAATGTTGGAAATTATAGTTGAGCACACAAATACAAGAATTGACATAATGGCATTAAAATACGCCACCTTCAAACGACGTAAAAACTCTCGCCAAAAATTTGCTCCAACTTTCATTGGTAAGACAGATAAAATTGAGATAGAAGCTTTCATCGGTCTTTTATTCATGCAGGGTATATTTAAGTCAGGCCATGAGGATTTAAAATCATTATGGGCAACAGATGGAACTGGGAGAGATTTATTTAGATGTACAATGTCCCTTGCACGATTCCTCTTTTTGTTAAGCTGTTTAAGGTTTGACAATCATCTTACAAGGTCCGAGAGAGTAAAAACTAATAAGCTAGCTGCAATATCCGATCTTTTTGAAGCTTTTGTGAAAAACTCTCAGCAGAACTATATTCCAGGACCTCACGTAACTATAGATGAAATGCTGGTTCCATTCCGGGGAAGATGTGCATTTAGAATGTACATCCCTAATAAGCCTGCAAAATACGGGCTAAAAGTGCAGATCTTGGCCGATTCCCAAACACACTATATGTATAAGGCTGAGGTCTATACTGGAAAAAATCTCCAACATGAAAAAAAATCGCCATTTTCACATCCAACTGATGTCGTTCTTCGAATGATCAAACCAATTGAGAAATCCAACCGAAATGTCACTGGAGATAATTGGTACACATCAATGGAGTTGACTAATGAGTTAAAAAAACAAGGGATTACCTATGTAGGTACAGTGAAAAAAATAAAAGAATGATCCCTCCAGAATTTTTACCGGACAGAAAAAGGCCTGTCAAATCTTCAAACTTCGGATTTACATCGGACAAAACCATAGTATCTTACGTCCCGAAGAAAGGAAAATCTGTTATCTTAATATCGTCAATGCATCACGACACCACTATTGATGGAAGTACTGAGAAACCCGAAATAATTATGTTTTATAACAGCACTAAAGCAGGTGTAGATGCTTTAGACGAAAAATGTGCAACGTATTCCACTTCTCGGCGAACCCGTCGATGGCCAATGGCAATTTTTCACTGTATTTTGAATGTGTCTGGTGTAAATAGTCGTATAATATATCAGTTTTCACGTGGAGAGGAAATAACTCGCTACAACTTTCTGAAACAACTAGGCATTGCACTATATACTTCACATATGAAGCAAAGACTTTACAACCAAAAAGTTCCCCGAAAACTTCGTTGCCTCGCCGCCGATATTCTTGGAGTAGATATGGAGGATACACCTACACATCCTCCAACCAAATTTTATCAAAAAGAAAGAGGTGCTCAATTTGTCCTGGAAAAAAGATAGGAAAACAAATACATGTTGTATTGTGTGCAAATTACCTATCTGTTTGCAATGTGCCTTGAAAGTGTGCCCAAATTGTTAATAAAAAGTTTTTTTGTACTACCCTAGTTCTATATTATATAAATTATGTTTTTGATATTAAATAAAAGTTTTGGTTAATGTTTTTTTCTTTCATTTTGATATCTTAAAACCGGGTCAAAGTGACCCGTCGATAGCAGTTGCGGGAAAACCCGTTGTCAGTAACAGTTACGGGTTAAACGAGACTTGGCTTAAACCAACTCAGATCTTTTATCTAAACTCTTTGCCAGGACAGGAAAGATGGTTATGGCGGTATTGCAAGTTGTATAAAGAAAAACTATTTTTAAATAAAACAAGAGAATATAACTTTGTTGGTACACAATATGTCAAAATAAAAATTTCCAATTTTTACTTAATAAATATTTACAATGATGTCTGATATTGTTTACTTAGGGTTATTTTATTGACATACATGATGTTACTCTACAGAAACTACCCCTATCTATTATGTGGTTTAAAAATAACCCTTATTTTGCGTTAGGCCTTATGCTACATTTACAACCAATTCCAATTTGAATTGAAATTAGAAATTGCCTGCTTGACAAACGGTAAAATACATAACCATGCAAAATGAAATTTACTGTCAAGGTCAATCATAAACACAATCCGAATTGGTCCAAGGTGTTTGGCAAAGTTAAGCGTTAAATTGAAAAATTTCAAATTTGAAGGTTAGTTTTATTTAATTATATTTCGGCGCTTCATTCTTCATAAACTACTTTACTTGTAGTATCGCTTTCGGTCCTACTAGATGGCGCCATATGTCTAAAGGTTGAAAAAACCTTTCTTTCTTTTCTTACGGTGCGTTGACAAGAATGACGAAAACTTCACTTCGCTTTTGACGCTCGTAGATGGTACCTAGGTTTTTCACGTAATTTATAATTTAGTAAATTGAGTAAGTATAATCTAATAAACTTTTAGTTTTTTATATTTTAGGAAATGGGACGTAATAAAAGAAGTAAAAGATCACGGTCTAGATCACGATCCAAATCTCCTTGTCGAAAACGCAGACATGCTGATCGTGACCTGCACGAATGGTTAAAACGTTTGGAAAATGCTTTGTTAAGGCAATCACGATCTTCATCGAGACCTAAATCTAGCCGTGTATCATATTCTCGATCACATTCAATGGAAAAGTTATCCCAAACTAATGATACTATGGATTTTACCTTGCCTTCAAGGTTGGAGTCAAGGTCAAAGTCAGGTTCTAGATGCTCTTGATCATTAGAACGTAGCCCAAGAGGCACGGCTGGCCCAGAGCTACAAGACAAAGATGTTCTTCTAATTGATGATAATACTAATATATTAAATACTTTGAGCAATGACCCTGATGCAAATGCCCCTAAGAGGGCAGATTTTGCTCTCGGCCTTATAAAGAGTTGGACAAATATATTACAAAATGGACTTGAAAAGTCATCTAAGGATAATTTAATTAAGCAGTACCCAATACCACAAGACTTTGAGGCTTTACAAACACCCAAATTAATGATGAACTTATTCCAGTAATATCTACAAATTCAGTTTAAAGAGACAAGTACCAAATGTCTCAAACACAGGTAAGTTGTGCCATAGCAGCAGTAGGTACTGCCATCAACTTTATTACAACTGATGGTAATGAATATAGTAAAACTGTCTTACTACCTAGCTTAACTGATGCCGGGAAGTTATTAAATGACTTGCATTATAATTTATCCCTCACTCGACGATACTTAATTCTGCTACAAATTATCGATAAGCCTTTAAAACAGGTTTTATTATCAAGTAAAGCTGATTCAAAGCTGTTTGGCAGTGATTTTAATGAAAAATATAAGGCTGCTAAAGAATTGGATAAAAATAGCAAGAGTATTAAGAGTTCTCAGTTTCCTAAAACAAAGAAGACTTTAACTCAGGCCACTGGGGAGAATTCAACCGAAACTACCCGAAGTAGATCTTGAGGTAGGTAAACCTGCTGGACGTTTAAGACATTATATTAAAAATTGGGGTATTTTCAATCCTAATCCTGCTATTTTAAAATGGCTTTTAGGATATAAATTAAAATTTGTTAGTAAAATTCCAAAAGTTTTTAAAGTTAAACAAGGTAAGCTTGCCAGCTTGGAAGAACCATTTATTCGCAGGGCTATTAAAGAGCTTCTTAATCAAGGAGCTATTATACCATGTAGAGCAAAAAAGGGACAGTTTTTGTCACCTTTCTTTTTAGTTGATAAACCAAATGGGCAAAAGCGTTTTATTCTTAATCTTAAGAGGTTAAATAACTATATTAAAAAGATCATTTTAAGATGGAAGATTGGCGTACTGTTAGTAAACTTATTTAAAAAAATTGGTACATGACAACGGTTGATCTAAAAGATGCCTATTTTTTATTACCAATTCATAAATCACATAGAAGATTTCTTCGATTTGTATTTAAAGATATTATTTATGAGTTTACTTGTCTCCCATTTGGTTTGTCAAGTGCTCCATATGTTTTCATCAAAGTTATGACGCCTGTAATTGCGTTTCTGCATAAACAAAATATTTGCTGTATTGTATATTTAGACGATTTTTTAATTTTAGCAGAAACCAAGAAACTCTGGGAACAAAACACTAAAACTGTTATAAACTTATTACAACATTTAGGTTTTGTAATAAATTTTAAAAAGAGCTCAATTATTCCACATCAGAGGTGTAAATTTCTTGGTTTTTATTTTGATTCAGTTCAGTTAACAATAGAACTTCCTGCTGAAAAGAAATTTAAAATTATTAAAACAATAAAAAAATTAATGAGTATGAAAACTTGAAAAATACCTTTTTTTGCACATGTTATTGGGTTGCTAGTTTCCATACTTCCCACAATAAAGTATGGTATGCTATAAATAAAAAAATTAGAAAAAGAAAAGGTGATAGCTTTAAATAAAGTTATTCAAAACTACAAAAGTAGCATGACTAATTATCACTCTAAAATTATTAATGAATTAAATTGGTGGTTAACCAAGATCCCGAATGCTTCTCAATATAAAACATTTTAGCCCATAAAAAGCGGCTAATAATTCCAAGAAATTTACATGTTTATGCTTTTCTATGTCATTCCACCAACCATATGTCATCTCCCCCCACAGTAGGCACCCCAACCAGTATTAGATGAATCAGCATATATTTCTAATTGAAATAAATTATCTTTTATAACACCTAAATACTATTCTTGTAATATCCTTTTAAGGGTTGATAATGTGACAGCTTTATATTACATAAATCATATGGGAAGTATTCGGCATGAAATTTTAAATGATTTGGCCCAGAAATTTTGGAAATGGTGTGAGTCCAGGAATATTTGGGTTCATGCATCTTATATACCGACCCATAATAACTTGGCTGATGAAGGTTCCCGAATAACTTCAGTTGATTCCGAATGGGAACTTTGTAATCAGGCTTATAACATGATATTAAAAAAATTTGGAACACCAGAAGTTGATCTTTTTGCATCAAATTTAAATAAAAAGTGTAGTAAATATGTTTCTCGTCATAAAGATCCTAACTGTATGGCAGTTAATGCATTTACAATTTCGTGGAAAATGTTTTATTTCTATTCATTCCCCCTTTTGCACTTATATTATGAGTTTTAAAGAAGATAATTACTGAAAGGTCATGTGGCATTGTGATAGTCCCCTATTGGCCTTCGCAAGCTTGGTTTACCTTATTTAATAAGCTTTTGGTTGATAAGCCTTTATTTCTTGGTCCAAGTAATAAACTGTTAATATCTCCTTTTAGCACAACTTTTCCCATAACCAACCTTACCCTGGTTGCAGGGAAGCTCTCAGGACGTCGTTTAGACTAAAGAATATACCTGAAGAAGGCATACCAATTCTTATCGAATCACTGTCACAATCTACTCGGAAGCAGTATGATTTTGCCTATAAGTTATGGTGGGATTATTGTAATAAAATTAATAAATCGCCCTTTCGAGCAAATGTTTCTGGGGTAATTTTATTTTTACAAGAACAATATGAACAAAAGTATTTCAAATATGGATCCTTTAATAATATTAGGTCTGCCTTATCATTGTTGTTACCTGGTCAAATAGGTAAGGATCCATATATTAAAAGATATATTAAGGGCATTTCTAGAATAAGACCACAAAAGCCAAAATATAGTTTTACTTGGGAGCCTCAAGTTCTTTTAGAGCACTTACAACAATTTTATCCCAATGAAGCTGTATCACTAGAACTTTTAAGCAAGAAATTAGTAGCTCTTATGGCTTTAGTTACAGCCCACAGATTTCAAACATTGTCACTAATTAAGGTAGAAAATGTAATTTTTTTCTCGGAAGGAGAAGTTACAATTCTTATACCAGTTAATATTAAAACTTCAGGCCCAAGCAAAAGTCAGCCCTGTTTTCAGTTTAGATTTTTAAAGAAAACCCTGCAATTTGCATTGCCCAAACACTTTTAGATTACATTAATATAACGTCCTCCTTAAGAGTAAATGATCAAGAATATTTGTTTATAACACATGCAAAACCCCACAACCGTGCTTCCAGTCAGACCTTAAGCCGCTGGGTTAAGCAAATAATGTCGGAAGCAGGCATTAATACCAATATATTTTCAGGCTATTCTACTAGGCATGCCTCTACTTTATGTTTTAAATTAGGAATAGATTTAAACACTATTCGCAAGACAGCTGGTTGGAGTAATAAATCAGAGACCTTTGCTCGATTCTACAATAGAACAATTATTCAGTCCAGTATGACTTATGCAAATGTTATATTAGGTAAAGTTAAATAAGTATTATTAATAAATTAAGATTAGTATGTAAAGATGTGAAGTATGTAGTCCTTTGTTTCTGTATAACCTACTCTCAAGTTGTTATGGTTTTATTTAAAATAAAAATACACATATTTGAGTTTTGGATATTATGTATGGGTATATATTTTTAAATCCTGCGTTGGCGAGTTATATTCCAAATAAAATTGAACTAGCAGTTCACTTTAAACAACTACAAGTGAAGTAATCTATGAAGAATGAAGCGCCGAAATATAATTAAACGATCAAACGAGCTTGAGAAGCTCGATCGTAATTAAATGAGGCGCTTCATTCGAATAGATTACGTTCCCACCCTGTCCCTTCTAGTAAATATTAGTTAAGTTACTAAAATTTAAATCCCTCTAGTACAATTTTATTTGTAAACTTTAAACGAAGTAAAGTTTCCGTCATCCTTGTCAACGCACCGTAAGAAAAGAAAGAAAGGTTTTTCAACCTTTAGACGTATGGCGCCATCTAGTAGCACCGAAAGCGATACTACAAGTGAAGTAATCTATTCGAATGAAGCGCCTCATATAATTACGATCGAGCGAGTAAAACAATGCATACTTATGTGATAAACCTACGTACCAAATTTTAATTTGATATTTCAAACAACAAAAAAGTTATAGGGGTGAGCCACTCACTATGGTCCCCAGTATTTAGAGTGAATTTTCTTAGAATTTTAAAAAACTGAAGACCATTAAAAAGATAATATAAAACCCTTTTAAGATAAGGTATTACTTAAACCCCCTTCTCATTTAAACTTTTTGACGTTTGTGTTTGTGAGGGGTTGGGATAACACTGAACAAGTAAGTTTTGACAGAAAAATGTGTCCCCCTAAAAACTAAAATAGACATGTTTTTCGATTTTTTCATAAGTATACAAATAACGGAATGATTTAGGGTGGCTCGTTTTAATTGGAATACACTGTATGATTTAAAATTATACAGTTCATTTCTTTAATGTCCCCCTCTTTTATTTTCTGAACGAATTAATTTAAAAAATTAAAATTTTGGGATATTAAATTGATGCATAAATACTATATTTTAAAGTGAAATTGACAGATAAAATTTTTAAGATGGCGACTGGGCGGAAATATGGGCATCCAAATCAGGTAATTAGGTAACTTTTAAAGTGCCGCCATTTTGTATTAGGTAAATGTATTGACTTTAAATTCTAGGGTTATGAAGTACTAGTTAGGAGCTTAAAAATGATGTGCTACAAGACCCCCCGTTCCATTTATTATTTTTTTCCAAAATGGCGCCCAGCCGTCATCTTGAAATTTTCATCTGTCATTTTCATTCTAAAATATAGTATTTATGCATCAATCCCAAAGTTTTACTTATAAAAATTAATTCGTTTAAAAATAAAAAGGAGGGGGACATTAAAGAAATACACTTTATATGTACAAACTGTCCACGGATGGGGTTTACAAGAGGACACATGGATAAAAAATTATTTATCTTAAAAATTTTTGCTTGTAAAAAAACATGAATTATCAGAGAAAATATTGATTTTGTATACAGGGTTCACAAAAACTTAATTTTTATTTAAGAGTAAACTACCTTTTTGTTTATGTTTAGGCAAAATATAATTTGGAAAATTTATTTAGGATAGCAATATTAATAACTTTATTAATGTTAAAGGGTTTCATAAAACTGATTTTAGAATTATCAAAAATAAAAATTTTTACATTTTTATCATAAATTGCTTAAAAAACTCTCATACCATAACTCTTTATTTCTCCATATTCCTACACATCACAATTTTTTAGTTGTAAACAAATGTGATCAAGGTCTTTTCGCCAAATTATGGAGTTCAATAAAATTCTGTTTTATTATTTTTATCGATTAGAACCTTTAATAGAAATGAATTATTTTAATGACATTTTGCATAAAAACGAGCATAAAATGAAAAATAAAGGTAGTTTTTCTTGGAGAAAAATCATGTTTCTCGAGCACCCTGTATACCAAATTAACATTGTCTCTTCATAAATCATATTTTTCACAAGCAAACATTTTTTGAAGAATAACTATTGTTCGACAAATTAAATTTTTGGTACATTTGTTCTCTTGTAAACATCATCCGTGAACAGTCTGTATAACCTTGTATGTAGTAAGTTTTTATTGTGAAATAATACTCGTAATTGCATTGCCATGCCCTCAATTTTTTAGGGATCAATAAAAACATTATTTTTGTTTTAATAAGCATAGTGTATATCACCTTCTTTTTTTCAAAATTTTTGGGAACTGAACACAAGGAAATGATTCTAAGATGGTACATTAGTTATATAAAGAATAAAATAAAAAACAGTACCAATACTTTATACAAACTAACCTCTTTTACTTATATCTACTTTATACAAACCAACCTATTTTACTTACAGCTTGTCTACTTAAGTTCACACCATATGGAAAATTTTTTTATTATTAATTTTACGAAAAAGGCAATATTTTTTTATAAAATTTCTGCATGGTCTAAAACTTTAAGATATTAATTTTTGCAGTGGTATTGAGGTATGTCAAAAAATGTGTATTTTGCTCAAGAGGAAAGTACCCTTTTTTACATTTTTTATGCGATAACAGTCATTTCTGCGACTTTTCGCTGTTTTGACAGTTCCTAAGCTTTCTTTACATATTACATTTCAAAATAAGTATGCACTTATGTACAAAAAAATCACCCTTAACGAATAAAAAATGATAAAAAAAGTTGTTCTTGAAAATGAACAAGTTTTTATATTTGAATGTTATTTTGGTAATTGTCTACAAAGTTTTGGCAACTCCGATTTCGATGAAATTTTGTATACAGGGGTTTTTTGGTGCAGTGATCGCGAATCTAAAAGAACATATTTTCGAAAACGTTTCGTTCAAAGATATTCATCAAAGTTGAAATTCAAACTATCCCAAGTTTCACTATATTCCACCTTCTTTTTGCACACAAATCGTGATATAACACTAAATTGGCACACAATATTTTATGAACATCTTTTGGAAGCTTATTTTTCAGTTATTTAACATGATTTTTTCATTACATTCCAAATCTTGTACTTCTAAAACAAGGCAACCATGCATACACCTAGGGAATAAATGTTTAAAGACATGGCCACTTGACTTAAAATAAATCTTTTATACTAATGAAGAAAAGCATAAAATTAATAAAAAGAACATGTTTTAAAAAGTTTTTTATGTTAAATAAAATATTGTGTGCCAATTTAGTGTTATATCAGAAATTTTGTGCCAAAAGAAGGGAGAATACAGTAAAAATAAGGAGAGTTTCAATTTCAACTTTGATAATGATTATCTCGAGAACCAATGGTTTCCGAAAAAACAAATCTTTCAGATTCGTGATCAGCGCCCCAAAAAACCCCGCATAACCGTAACTTTCCAGGCAATTACCATTATTTTTAGTTCTAAATATCTTTTCTTTACAAAAATTTTCAATAATATGAAAAATAAAGATACTTTCCTTTTGAACAAAATTTATATTTTTTGACAAATCTCGTATATCACTGCAAAAAATAAATGTCTAATAATTGCATTTTAGGTTTTAGATTATGCAGAACTTTTTATAGAGAATAACTTTTTTCATAAAATTATTATTTAAAAAGTTTTCCATATGTATTCCTGTATATCTATCGCAGATAAGAGAGGCTTTCCAGTGACGCAAATAGAGCGCTCCCGAGTAGATCAGGAGCATTTCGTTCTACTTTATGGTGTTCCAGTGACGGAAAGTGTTATGCACCTGAGCTACTCCGTTTTTCTTTCCCCTTGCCCCTCATGCACCGACGACTCTTTTTTTGTGCTTTAAACATGTGTTTTATGATTAAGGGTGGATTTTTTAAAATTATTTATTTAAAATTGAATTAGATATTAAAAAGAGATTATTAATATACAGTCAAGAAAGGTTAAAAACAACGAAATTTTAAAATTTGTTAAAGTATTTCTCTTTCCTTGTCTAAGGATGCGTTCCAGTGACTATTTTTAGAGAAGTTCTAGGGCTTCAAGCCCTGGAGCGTGACGCACAAAATTTTTCGTCACTGGAAAGCTACCCTGGATATTAAATTAATAAATACACACGTTTTTTTCTAGGTTCTCCCTGATATGGCTTAATTGCCAGGGACACAAGGTACTACCACTGCCAGAATATGAATAATTTTTTAAAATATGTCTAAAATTCCAAGCTTTATTGTAAGCATTTTTATTTCCAAAACGAAGTTTTTACTTTGTAAAGCGGAGCCCAAGGGTATTTCTTTTCTCCATTCTCCCCGTAGAAGCTTTCCGTTTAAATGTCTGTCCACAAACCTGTTACTACAATACATTGTGTTATCAGTCTGACATTTGATAAAATTGTGAAGGCAAACTGTGGCCTTCACAAGAGCATCAACAGCTTCTGGTGCGGCATTAATTGTTCTATGAAAAATTCTAAATCTAGCCACCATAATACCAGAGGTATTTTCAATTGTGCTTCTTGCACGAGACAACCTAAAAATTTAAAATAAGTAGCTTTATTGTACAGCTAAAAAAGAGTTGTAGGCTCTGAAAGAAATATTTTACCTGTAATTGAAAACTTGTTCAGCTTCTTCCATAGGTCCATTACGTCTCCTGCTAAAAGGTCTCATTAAATTTATTAATAAAGAGAATGCTTCATCACTCACAAAAAATAATGGAACCTGATTATTTGTGCCTGGTAAAATTTTTCCCTCAGGTATTTCCAATGTTTTATTTCGAAGCATCTCGCCAAATAATGGTACTAAATTACATTTTATAATTGAAATATTGTAATCCTGAATGTGATGGTGCTTGAATTTTTATATGTTTGCCATTAATGGCTCCTAGGCAATTTCGAAGCTGCCAGAAATTGTAATTGTCCTCAGCTATTTTCGCCCATTTTTCTTGTGATAAAGGGGGTAAGTAAATTGGGGATAGGACATCCTATAGAACATTGCAAGCCTCCCAAATAATATTACAGATTGTTGATGGAGCCATCCTAAAAGCATACCCAAGACTTGGATAGGAATCACCAGTCGCTAAATGCCGTAAAGTCACCATTAATCTTTGTTCTGCTGGGATTGTTTCTCTTATTGAATGCTTTAATAATTTAGCATAACACAATGATAATAATGTCTCATAGGATGTAAAACTCATTTGTGTAAAGTTAAAAAATATTACAGGGTTGCTTAGTCTACATTTTTCTATTAGATTGTCATAAGCCCCCTGCTGTTTTCTCTTATGATAGATTTCTTGCACCCATATTCTTCGTATTTTTCGGTATGATTCCATCACTCTTATTCCATAATAATAGACACGTAGGACACCGGCTAAGCCACCTAATATAATTTTTCTTTCAAAATCCATACTATGATTATATTAAAGATACGTCTCACTTTCACAAATTTGCAATCAACAACCAACACTGGTGGTGACATCACCTCAAATTTGTTATGTCTTTTCCATTGTAAATGGGTGCACACTCAAATGTCAATTTAGAATTAAATTAATTTAAAATTAACTTGCATTGTAAATGCAGCATTAGTAGGGCATCAACCTTGCAGATCAAACTTTAAATTTTTCCCATAAGAAATACAAAGGAAATACTATAATGCTGAAACCTACATTGCTTAACTAGATATTTGTTATTTGGTGCTTGTTATCTATGCTGGTATAGCGTCCTTAGCCTGTTACAGCCCGCAAGATTTAATTTTGAACTCGTTAAATTATAAGTATTCGAGTGTCTAAGATACAAGCCTAAGTGGAGAAGGCATATTTAATTACGGGTTTGATAATGGAGTTATAGGTAATGAGCTTATTTTTTCGAGGAAAGAGGGTACCTGAGAAATAAAATGGAATATAGAGCTTATCTGGCCACAAATGTCCTGTGCAGACCATGTTCACATGAGAGACTAGTCTTGGTCTCTCGTCTATTACAACCCCTAATTACTTAAGCTTATGGACCTGAAGCACTGGGGTGTCATCGATGTAAACAAGGCACTAACATTTGGCCTTGTTAAGTTCCATTTTTCACTTGGTGATCGTCGGTGTCGATTTCAGCGGTGCAGCAAGGAGCGCGGCAGCATAGCAGGTTAGCCTGCATAAACTTTTATCTTCATTCATACTTATTTCTACTTCTCGTACAATGTTCGTAGATAATGAAGAAAAGTCTGTAGTTGTTAATTCTTAGCTTTGGCTTTAAACGAATGTGTCGACAAAAGATCATTTTCCGTAAAATTATGCAATTTTTGTGTTTGAGAATTTCGAGAAGTCCGCAGAGTTTTTGTTAATTTTACGAAGAATGGACAATAAATAAATAACAAAAGTTCAGTTCAAAAATGTATATATTTATTATCAGCAAATATTACATACATAGGTCTGCAGTTACTTTTTTTATACAGTGTGTCTACGTAAGTTGCCGTAATATATAGAAAGCTTTTATTTGTAGTTTTACAAAATAAAGTATTTTTTTATAAAAAGTTTTGCATGGTCCAAAATCTAAGAAGCCAACATTAGATATCAAATTGTACAATTTATCTACTAGGTTAAACAAAAATTTTATTTTTGCTTAAGGGTAACTTTTGCTACTTTCAAAATGTTTATATAGAAAGTATCTAGAATTAAAAATTACTTTTAAGTATGCAAACTTATTATTATACAAAAATTAAAAAAAAATCTGTGGTAACGATGAAAATTTAGGTTTGTACCAGATGTCAAGTTATACGTTTGCACTTTCCTTAACTTTTTATTGTCGTACAAAATAAATAATAATATCAACTTGTTCGGTTAATTCTTTAGTTTCAGAGTGATTCATCAGAATTTCATTATCTCCTACGATATTCAGGGTACCACAAAAAGTATAATTTTTTTAATGAAGCACTCTGTATAATTTATTATAATAATTAATCAGAGTAAAAAAACCTTATTTAATATATCTATTTTAAATACTTTTAGAAATATGCCCAAATTTAAAGAATACGTGTAAATTTTAATAAGGTATATTACGGAAATATTTACAAGTAGTAAGCTTAATAAAAATTCTTTCCATGGCCATTTTTTTGAAAGTAATAAAGATAAACTTATAAAATGTGACATTTTTGTAACTCATTTTAAAATATATTTTTATTTATGACTGACTGATTTGATAATGAGTTAATTAATATATAAATAAAGGATGTTTCATTTAAAAAATGCATACTTTTGTATATCTTAAGAGACACTAGCATTCTGATGACGAATAAGGATATGATAGAATCAACCCAACACTATAGTATCTTAATAAAAAGTTAGGGGATGTAGAGTTATTTCGTTTCTAATGGAAATTGAGAATTATCCTTCACATTTAAATGATCACTCCAAAACTATTAAAAATACGTAAATCAAATGTGTTTTTTTAATGCTATCTGAACGATCTTTCATTTGGTAGTATAATATACAGGGTGTGTATATCTTTAGAGATAACAAAAAATAATAATTGTTTTGAAAACTACAGAACTAACCTGACAATCTGATATTTATATTTATTTTGTGTAATAAAAAATGAAATAGTTAAGGGTGGTGTGAATTTATAACTTAACCTCCGGTACATAAGTTATTTATTCCAAAACTTCAAAAACCGTCAAAAATACTTTCTTTTTGGGCAATAATTTTTATGACATGATATATTATTTTTTCCGTATATTACATATTACCACAAAATTAATAATATCTTAAACGGGATGGGATCCCTTCAGCAACCAACACCCCGGGGCCAGCTAGACGACAAATGGCGGGGCTGCCCTCGGAATCAACTCTCCATCCACGACGTATACCGTGGAAAACCCACGGACTTCGGGCAGTATTTCGCCGCATAAACGGACCACCATTTCCGTAAGTTAAAAAAACGAACTATAAAGACAAAGTTTTATACATATATATTTGGAAATATATTTAGTATTTTTGGAATAAAAACACAAATACAAATAAATATAACAATTGTACTTTGGATAAGAGGTTTAAAGGGTGTGACAAAGGTATTTAAAATGATTCGGAACCATTTTTTGAGTATGCGATGGGAGAAAAATATATCTTTAAGAACGTTCCATGTTATGTAAAGGACACCGTAAAGGACACCAATAGTTAACGGCTCTTGGTTTATCTCTCACTTATTAGTGCTGTCTTTCTAAACCGACTATCGCTTACTTACTTTCAATGACATGATTTATCGAAAGTCACTCACTTCAAACAATATTATTAAAAAAGGTAATACCGCTTGCTTAAGTTTCTTTTTTTTTAACTTCTTATATCTTCAATTATGAATAACAATTATAAGAAAAGGATGGTTGTTATTAAATAAAACTCTCTCCTTACTACAGTCGTTATACAAAATACGTGTTAAGTGTACGATTTTCTATTGCTAATATTTCGAAATTTAGCACCGCAAGGACTATAATCGAAAATCTTCATATAAAGAATGTTTAAGAGAATGTTTGTTTCAAAATTAAAAGATAATTAAAACAAAAAGCTGTTTAAAAAATATTACTTACCCTTATACGTATTTTATCGCGATCGGTAACGTATCCCTCACGACCTTGGTCCGACAAAATGGAAAAATTTAGAAAAGGAATAACTACAAACAGCAAAAAATACTACAAAATAACTAAAAATGTTGCTTAATATACAAAAACAAAAGAAAATTTGATTTGTTTAGTTGGTTGCATTAACTGGATACGTTATGTATGTATTGGGGCGTGCTTTTAAGTTTTTTTGATCAGCCACCGACGTCTTTCATTGCGTATACGTATAGGTATAAGTGTGAGAATTTATCGTGAGTTATGAAGCTGGTATTTCCTAATATCAACTTTCTATGTTTATTTTCTAATGACACATTAATGTAACTTTGATAACCTATTTCTGTATAAATATGCCCTTGCCCATTTGTAGTTAGTTAGTTTTACTGAAGACTTTGTAATGTTCAAGTCATTGTAATAGCTAATTCGTAATAAAGTGTTTTTTAAAAACCTATTTCCACGACTGAAATACTTAACTGGCGCAGTTGGTACCGGTAGGATCCAGAAGACGAATTTCCAGTGCAATCCACAAATTCGCCGTTGGTTTCAACCATTCATCTGGGAAAAGAACTTACGAGTAAGTGTTGAGTTCCTTACATTTCCATCCTTTTACCCTACTATAGGTACTGTGAATTTTTAAACAAATTATTTTCTTTTCTCGCATTTTTAAGTAACATATATAATCGTAAATTTCTTTGCTTAAATAAAAAAAAAAAAAAAAAAAAAAAAATACATTTTTTCGACTTAATTTCTTTTTACGTATTTTGTAAAAAGTGAAATTTTGGCAAATAATAAAGAATAAATAAATAATAATAATTTATAAAACTTACATTCGTTAATTTCTTTTACTTACTAAGTAAAAGTGAAATTAAGATAGTTCTATTCTGATTTTCGCCTAAATAGAAAAAAAAATTTTGCAAACAATCTATAATTTAGTTATATTCGTTAATTTCTTTTACCGTCCAGTAAAAGTGAAATTACGATAATTTTATATTTAATTTGATTATTAGATATATAACAATACTATTTTAAATTTATTATTTTATGTCAATTGAAAGCTTAACACAAGATTTAAATAAAATGTCGTTAACCGGCAATAACAATACTGTAACCATCCAAGCAGCCAAAGAAATCAGTAATACACTACGTCCATTCTCAGGACGCAGTGAACATTTAGAATCATTTATAAATTCTGTTGATAAATATTTTAACCGATATGGTCAAACTAATGACAATAGCCTTAGTGAATTTGTTTTTGCCTCCATTTGTTCGAAAATTGTTGATGAAGCAGGAGATTTCTTGTTGTGTAGGCCAGATTTAGATACGTGGCCGCAAGTAAGAAACGCCCTTAGAACCAAGTTTGGCGATAAAATTAATAGACACGTGCTTCAACAACAATTTATATTCTTAACCCGAAACAAAAACGAAAATATTGTCGACTTTCTTGATCGTATTAAATTAATAAAATCACGACTTAATCTAAAAATTAATTCCGACCCTGACTTAGACGCGAACACAAAACTATTCTTAATTAACCAAAACGAAGCCACAGCAGTAACAATCCTTATGACTAATACCAATTCTGAATTAAGAACCCTTCTAATGATTAAAAACCCTAAAGACATAGAGGAAGCTACCTCGTATGTTCTTAACCATTCATTAATAGAGCAACAATTAACATTAAGACAACCACCACAAAGATCTTTACCCAAACCCACTTTTCAGAATTTTAACAAACCTCAACAATATACTCACTATATACCCCCTTTCAACCAAACGACACCAAACTTTAATCCTAGAAACCATTTCCCGATTCAAAATAATAAACCGTCCTTTCCGAGCCAACCTATTAACATAAATCCCAGGCCAGTTCAAAGGAATTTTCCCACTAATGCCCAAGTATTTGGAAAACCCACTAATGTATTTGCTCCGAAAAATTCTCATAAACCACAAGGAAAACCTGAGCCTATGTCTACGACATCTCGATTATCATTTTCTAAAAATAATACGCATAATTACAGACCAAATAATTATTTTAAAAGCTCTGGCCCACGCAATTTTATTTCAGAAGAATTAACAAATCTAGAAACATATTACCCTCCTAATTACCCTAATGACAGTAACACTTTCGATTATCATACTAATTACGACGAAAGCGACATTCTCGAAAATAATTATTTGCTAAATGAGGGTCAAATTCCCGACACATATTACGACCAAGAAATTAACCAGCAACACTTAGAAAACCAACTTACTAATGATAATTCCGATAATGACCAAATCATTAATAACCAATTCATACCTACAAACGAAACAAATTTTCGCGAAGCCGCATTAACCAACGACATATCATAGATTTAAACAATTTAGTACCCAATTCATTACCATTTATACAAATTAATAATCCACCAATTAAACTTCTAATAGACACCGGTTGTCACCCCTCTCTCTTAAGACCATATATAGCAGAAAAATATTTTCCAAACTCCATTTTTAAATCCGATACACCTATAGTCACCTGTGCAGGCAAACGTGAGTCAAATTTTAAAGCCGACATTCCCTTATTTAATGAATTTCACCCCTTAACAGGCAGTCTAGAGTTCGTTCTTTTTAATTTTCATGATTATTTCGACGGTATAATAGGCATTAGAGACTTAAGAAAACTTAATCTTAACATAGACCTTAATAACAAAATTCTTTTTAACAATAAAATAAAAATACCACTTCTCTTTAGACAAGACTTTAATACGCAAAAAATTGAGATACCCGCACACACAACCATTTTAAAACAAATCAAGACAAATTTACCTGATGGTGAATTTTACATATCTGATCTGACTAACGACAATATTAATATCCCCAGCAGCCTTTTTGCATTAAAAACGGCTATACTACACTAGAATTTATAAATCCTTTTTCAGAAACAGTCATTCTCGAAATTAATGATAACTTTCTAAAACCATTTGCTAAAATTTATTCCGAAACAGAATTTGAATGTTTTAACCTCGAAGAGATGTCACCTCCCCCACATATAAAAAGTAGCGACTTTGATTTTTCTCTTATTAGAACAAGTCACCTCAATAACGAAGAAAAATTAATGTTAAAAACCTATTATCTAAATATAAAGAAGTCCTACACGAACCCGATGACAAACTAACTTTTACGAATAAAATAAAACACGAAATTAAAACAACAGACGAAATCCCCGTACATACTAAGTCTTATCGTTATCCGTACATACATAAAGCGGAAGTTCAAAAACAAATTTCTAAAATGCTAAACGATGGCATTATAAGACCATCGCAGTCGCCGTGGAGTTCCCCGATATGGATAGTTCCCAAAAAAATAGACGCTAGCGGAAAAGAAAATGGCGGATTGTAGTTGATTATCGGAAAATCAACGAAAAAACTATTGATGACCGATATCCCTTACCTAATATTTCAGACATCCTAGACAAGTTAGGCCGTTGTCAATATTTTACTACTTTAGATCTCGCGTCCGGGTTTCACCAAATCGAAATGCATCCGGACTCTATCGGAAAAACAGCCTTCAGCGTAGAGAACGGACATTATGAATATACTAGAATGCCATTTGGTCTAAAAATACCCCCGCCACCTTTCAAAGGGTAATGGACAACGTCCTTAAAGACTTACAAAATAAAATCTGTCTAGTTTACATGGACGATATAATAATATTCTCCACATCCCTTCAGGAACACATAAATAACCTTAAACAGGTATTCGAAAAATTAAAATAAGCCGGATTTAAAATACAATTAGATAAATGCGAATTCTTATGTAAATCAGTTGAATTCCTAGGCCATGTAATAACCCCAGAAGGCATTAAGCCTAATCCAAAAAAATTTTAGCGATCAAAAACTTTCCCATTCCTAAAACAGCAAAAGAAATTAAATCATTTCTCGGACTTATAGGCTATTATAGGAAGTTTATTAAAAACTTTGCAAAACTAACAAAACCCATGACACAATGTTTAAAAAAGAACGTTAAGATAGAACATACCCCCGATTTTATAAATTCTTTCAACACATGCAAAAATATACTAATGAATGATCCTATTTTGCAGTATCCCGACTTTACCAAAACATTTAATTTAACGACAGACGCCTCTAATTTTGCAATTGGCGCCGTGTTATCCCAAGGCCCGATTGGTCAAGATCTTCCCGTTGCTTATGCCTCTCGAACATTAAACCCCGCAGAAATAAATTATAGCACTATCGAAAAAGAACTTTTAGCCATCGTTTGGGCCGTTAAATACTTCCGTCCCTACTTATATGGCGTTAAATTTAAAATAATTAGTGACCATAAGCCCCTTCAATGGTTATTTTCTCTTAAAGAACCGAACTCAAAATTAATTCGTTGGCGACTTAAACTAGAGGAATATGACTATGACATCATTTATAAAAAGGAAAGATGAATACGAACGCAGACGCCCTTTCTCGCGTAGAAATCAATCCTATTGAACTCGAAGATCTAGACAACTCCTCTATGATCGCTAATCCCGACGATACAACACTCCCTACTCTTGATCCCGAAGAAATCGAAACATTTCTCAAAATGACCGATTCCCATGTGAATAAACCAGAGAATGACCATAATCCAATACCCCTTACAAACACACAAAAATCGTTATTCACGAAAACTTCCAGATAAAACCCCCACAAACGAACCCTAAAAATTTAAAACAAAATAACCCTAGCTATGACAATCCAGGTCCCTCGAAAATAACCCCTGAACAATCCGATAACGAAACAGTGCATTCAAGTCACGAAAACCCCATTATAGGAGCGCATTATATTGAAAAAAGTATAAACATTTATAAAAACCAAATTATAATTTCTTCCTCAAGTAACGATCAATATAAAATAAATAAAGAAAAAATTTTTGACAAAAATAGAATCAATTTGATTATTCCTAAAAATAATAACGAGGACTTACTTATTAAATTTATAAAAGAAAATCTTGTACCGAAACAAACATATTGCCTTTACTTTAAAGATAAAACTTTAGAACCAATGTTTATTAACATTATTCAAAAATTCTTTAATAAAGGAGCATTCACCTTGTTCATATCTAACATCTTCCTCTCGGACATCACCGACGAAGACGAACAAAAACTAAAGTTACAACAATACCACGAGACAAAGACAAGTCATAGGGGAATACAAGAAAATCTAAGCGCGATTAAAAAATTATATTATTGGCCAAAACTGGACCAAGACGTAAGAGATTATGTCAACTCTTGTGAAATCTGTCAAAAAACTAAATACGAGCGACACCCAACAAAATTAGTTTTTAAACCTACACCTCTAGGATACGAGCCTTTCGACCATATTTATGCCGACACTTATAAGACGCATGGTCAATACTTCCTTACCCTTATAGACAGCTTCTCTAAGTTCGGTCAAGCCTATCCCATAAAAGCACTGAGCGGTATAGAAATCGCAAATAAATTATTACAATTCTTTAATCACTTCGGTCTCCCTCGACGAATAACCACAGACAATGGACATGAATGGAAAAACGAAGTCGTACAAAATCTCTGCAAAGTACACCAAATCGAAATCCACTATACTACTCTATATAACCCCAATAGTAATAGCCCAATAGAACGTTTTCATTCCACATTAACAGAAACCATTCTTACTTTAAAACATTCGAAGCCCAACGAATCCATCGAAACACTCATTAATTATGCATTACTTTCCTATAATAACTCTGTCCATAGTGCCACCAACTATACCCCATTTCAAATCACTCGCGGACGAATAGATTATAGAAATCCCTTCGAGCTTAACGAAGAAACTAAAATTTCGCAATACGTGCAAGATCACACTGAAAACCTTCAAATTCTAAATAAAATGATTCGCGAAAAACTTAATGAAAAACAACAAATACACCTCGAAAAGTTAAACGAAAATAGACAAAAGACCGTAGACATCGACCCTACACTAAATTTATATAAAACCCAAAAACGGAATGCTTCCCAAAGAAAAACCGCGGACCGATTCGAAAAGGTAGAAAATCCAATCGTAGTAAGCGACAATAAAATTAAATCTAAAAATAAAATATTCCATAAGAAAATCCTTAAACCACAACGTTTTGTTTCAGGCAAACGTCATGCATCTTCTCGTAATAATCCCCCTCATACTCGAAGTAATAAACGCCATAGAAATAAAAGAAATTAAAAACCCTATTCTTCCAGTCAATCTAGGACAAGCAAAAATCATTACATCCAAACACACACTCCTTTATCATATAAACCTTACCTATCCCGAAATATCACTAATAAAAACAAAAGAATCCTTAACAAAACTTAACACCGTAATTAGCCAACAAAAATCACTTAATCATTTTTCCATACTGCTCATAAATAAAATTTCAAGTGCAAAGTCTTTAGCAAATATAATTTCTAACAAAATAAATTCATTTTCGGAAAATCACAGAACAAAAAGAGGACTAATAAATGGCATAGGCAAAATTCAAAAATGGCTCTTTGGTACTTTAGACTCAGATGACGAACAATACATACAATCGTACTTAGAAAATTTACAATCCAATGAAAGTAAACTTAAAAACAACTTAAACCAACAACAAAGTTTTCTTAAAGAAATGTCAAATGTTTATAAAGCAAATTTTCAAAATTTAAGCGAAAATCAAATAATAATGGAAGGACAAATACAAAATTTAGCAAAGGAAATCAACGAATTTGTAAATCTAGACAAAGCATTTTCTCTCTCCAATATAATCGATAATCTTATAATACAATTACACTCAATCCAACACCTAATTACTAATTTAGAAACCGCCATATCATTTGCAAGATTAAATGTATTTCACAACTCTATAGTCGACCCAAATCGACTTAAAATTATTTTAAATAAATTAATTAGTACTTACGGTACAGAACAATTGCCAAAACTAAAAAATGCACCAAATTATTACTCTTTATTTTCTACGCAGGTAATTATTCAGAACAAATTAATAATATTTAAAATTCACATACCGATTGTATCCTCGAAACTAAAAATTTTCCAATTGTACCCAATTCCTATCCTTAATAAAACAATTATTCCCGAACATCCCTTTCTCCTACTCAACACTAATGACTACTGGACAACATCGGAGAAATGCCCAGAAATGGAAAATTGGTATTTTTGCCTCCAAGAAAATCTGCACAAACAACAACCCTGTCTAGCCGATCTGATTAGGACCGGAAGAAACTCCTGCCCCGGGACAACAATCAGCTTTTCCGAAACAAGCATCAGCCAAATAAATGCAAAAGAAGTACTAGTTCTCCCTGCCGACTCAACAAGCATTAAGTCATCCTGTGACATCGAAGGCATCTACGAAGTAACCAAACCCTGCATCATTACTCTCGGACAATGCGAAATCCTGATCAATGGTAAACACTTCCAGGCTGAGAAAACCACCCACGAAGAATTTATATTTGAACTGCCAACAATCGAAATCCCCAGAATCAAGAATTCCACCAGAACGTTCCACCTCAGGCAAATCGACGCAGAAAATATCAAACAACTGAATACAATGGCAAATAATATGCAAGAAATTAAATTGCATATTACGGAAAATAGAAGCCACCCATGGATAAATACTACTATAATATTAATTGTCATTTTTAGCACACTGGCTATCCTTTACTACATGAAGATATATCGGCCAAGAAACCGTAACAGCCACACCCAGGAACAGCCCCAAGGAAATCAGAAAATAGCTGAACCCCTATTTTCTTCTCTGGGAAGGGAGGAGTTATGAAGCTGGTATTTCCTAATATCAACTTTCTATGTTTATTTTCTAATGACACATTAATGTAACTTTGATAACCTATTTCTGTATAAATATGCCCTTGCCCATTTGTAGTTAGTTAGTTTTACTGAAGACTTTGTAATGTTCAAGTCATTGTAATAGCTAATTCGTAATAAAGTGTTTTTTAAAACCTATTTCCACGACTGAAATACTTAACTCGTGTTGCTTTTTTGTATAAGAAAAGTGTTTTACCAAGGAACGTCCTTAACGACCCACCTTTTTCTGATTTGACAGGGTGTTTCCTTAATTATGTCTTTTTATGCAAAAAGTTCCGTGTTTGGTCTTAATTCGTTAAAGTTTTAAAAATAAGTCGATAATATTAAAATATTTTAGAAAGGCTTTATTCGATTTAGATTAAATTTGGTACACCTATTTAATGTAATAAGTTACTTGAAAGCCTCTACCTAGTGAAGACTATTGGGTCCAGTGGGCACCACATCACACACACATATATATATATATATATATATATATAGGGTAGCGCGGGGAATGTGAGCCACTGGGCAATGGGAGCCACCCTGTTCTTTTCAAATTTCGCGCCTTTAAATACCCATCGATACTTGCGGCACATTCCAAGCAATGCAGAGAAGCAGCGCCATCGATGCGTATGCTTATTCAGTGTCGTTTTAATCTTGTTTGAGCATGGTCGACTTTTTCAAATAATTGTTATAATACACGCGTGGTACAAAGTGCACGGTAAGTTAGTCCCAATATTTTTTTTTTAAACTTTTTATTGCAAATTAAACCTAACAGTTTAAAGAATAACTGCATGCGGTTGGGTTTCTTTATAATAAGGTTTTGGTAATTTTTTGAATGGGTTAAAATTTTGTAAACAAAACGGGTAATTGGAGCCATTAACCGATAAGTGGCTCCCATTACCCGATTATCTGCAAAGCCATTTTTTTTATTACAGATGCCAAGAAAACGAGAAAGACAAACTTCCAAGGGTTCTTGGACTTTAGAAGATTTACAAAGGGCTACCCATTTAGTAAATAACGGAACCTCTCGCCGAAAAGCGGCTAAACAATGTGGAATACCTTACCCGACTTTTCAGAAAAGATTAAAGGGAAACATGCTAGATATACCTGCAAAAATGGGACGTAATTCTGTGTTTACGAAGGAACAAGAAGAAAATCTAGTTGCGCATTTAATAAAACTATCCAACATGTTTTATGGCCTGACTGGATGGCAACTACGTCGTTTGGCATTTGAAAGTGCAGAAGGTTTAAAAATAAATCACCCTTTTAATAAGGAAAGACGATTAGCTGGAAAAGATTGGATGGAAGGGTTTTTGAAAAGAAACAGTGAAATAAGTTTAAGAAAGGCGGAAGCAACAAGTTTAAATAGAATAAGAGGTTTTAATAAAGAGGAAGTATCTATATTTTTTCGAAACCTAGAAACGGTGTTGTCAAAACATGAATTTGATCCAACTAATGTTTACAATATGGATGAAACAGGTATCTCTATTGTACACAACCCTAGTAAGGTTATAGCTCGAAAGGGCCAGAAGAGAGTTGGCGCGGCAACAAGTGCAGAACGTGGAAAAAATATTACAGTGATCTGTGCAATGAGCGCATCGGGAAACTACATACCACCTTTTTTATTTTTCCTAGGAAGCGCCATTCACTTCTTCTCGAAAAGGACGGACCACCTGGAGCTCTATACCATGTTACACCTAGCGGCTGGACAAATGACGAAATGTTTTATCTCTGGTTAAAGCATTTTGCTCATTACACTAATGCTCAAAAAGATAAGCTCATTTTACTAATATTGGACAACCATTGCAGTCATGCTAACTTGGCAGCATATAACTTTTGCAGGGAGAATAATATCACCATTCTATCCCTTCCTCCACATTCCTCGCATAGGATGCAGCCGCTAGATGTAACCTTTTTTGGGCCTCTTAAAAAGCCTATCATTCTGAATGTGATTCCTACATGAAGTCCAAACATCTAAGTCAAATTACAGTTTATGACGTGGCGGCCCTGTTTAATAAAGCATACAGTAGAATTGCCACAATCACCCAGGGCAGAATGTTCAACATGGTCCGATGAACATGGAAATGTCAGTTGTCTCCAAACTTCATTATCTCCAGTGAGATGCTCATCACTACTAGAAGGCAATAAAGATTTCAATAGCCATCATCAAACTCAATCGCCTCAGCCAGGTTGCTCCAAAAACCAAAACAAATTGTTAGACAAATCTACGTCCATGGTTGACATTCTTAACAAATCTTCTCCGTTACCAGAAACACAAGTGCCTGCAAAGAAAAGGGCAAGGGCGAAACAACATTCTGAAATTTTGACAGTAACCCCAATGAAGAAGGTTTTAGAAGAAAAAGAACAAAAGAGACAGAAAAAAACAGAAAACCGAGACAAAATTGACAAAAACAAGGATAAAAACAAAAACAAGAAAGCAAAAACCGCAACAGAAAAAACTGATAAAAAGGCGAGGGTGAAACGACAAGTTTTTGAAGATTTATCGGATGAAGAATATATCAGTGATAAAGACCTTTGTGATGACAGCTCAGATAATGAAGATGAAACAGATTTGTGTTTTATTTGCTATGATTCTGGGAAAAATGGCGAACTGTGGTATCGCTGCACAGCTTGTGGTCGATGGGTACATGCAGATTGTTCGGGGGTTGACACGGCTAAAGACTATTTGTGTGACTTTTGTTTGAATAAAATGATTTAAAAACAATTTATTGGTATTTTTGTTGTAAAAATTAAAAAATTATATAGATAAAACTTAAAATAAATGGTGGCTCTCATTACCCGACCTAGTAGGCAAATAGGAGCCATTCACTATTTTTAGTATTTTTATAATAAATTGAAAATAAACAAATCCATTAAAAAACTAATAATAGTAAATGATACCAACCATTTTAAGGTAGCTCTTAACGTATATTAATTTTTATAGAAGACAATGGTAATTTTTTATTAAAGATTATAGTTAGGTGGCTTCCATTCCCCCATTCTCCCCTATATATATATATATATATATATATATATATATATATATATATATATATATTTTTTTTTTTTGATTTTGTAATTATAAATGCAACTTCTTTGTCTTCTAAGGCATTATATTAAGCTTCGTTTTTGGTTTAAAAATTAAAGCCACTTACTAATTTCTCTTAAAAATACCCATAGACAGCACGATTAAAAAAAAATAAAAAATAAGCAATTATCTACCTTTCAATAAATGAGCAGTCTGTGTTTTATTTAAAATGATTTTTTTTTCTATAAACTAAAATCTAAATTGTTTATTTTTTAATATTTGATTTTATTTTATACTGTTTACAGATTCTTTTAAGTATGACTGAAAGTGCGTGTTTGTAAGTTTTTCTCGAAAAATACAGAGAGAAGCAATTAAAAATTGCTACTATTATTTTATGCATTTTTAATTATTGCCTAATCAATAAAAAATATAAAAACTTTATAAAAAGTCAATAGCGTACTTTTTTCTCAATAATATTTGCTGTGGTACCACTGAGACGCCACTGGACCCAAAAATCTTAATCTGGGTAAAGCTTTACATGCGCCTTCCTACATTAAATAGGTGTTACTAATTTTATCCAAATCAGTCGAAGCGTTGTCAGGATATGTAAAAAATACAGATTTTTTATTTAAATTTAACGTCCTGAAATGGAGCAAGTGCGGACATATGTTTATGGGAAAGTTAAAAAAACATTTGAAATTATTCTCTTAAGTTTTGTATATTAGGAAATATTATTTTATAATCATTAAGCTTAGAATATTCTTAATTATTTTGTTTGGTACTATATTTGTGTAGAATTTAGAAGTGAGGTATATAAAGGCTCAGTAAAAAATATTTAGTTAGTGAGTTGACATCAGTCAAACTGATCTTGTCAGCGGAGAATTATTGTATTATTTGTACGTGGTATTTCCAACTCCGTAAAGTATTACTTAGTGCTTTAGTTGTCAAGTCCACCTATAGAAAATCTATTACTTTATAACACTATTGCACTTTTTACATAAGATACTACATACCTTTTATTTTCTAGTTTTTGTACGTAATGTTGGCAAGAGAATACAAAAATTTTAAACCCTACAAAAAAATGTAAATTTAATAAAATAATTAGCGGCAGTCGAAATTGTATATTAAAATAAAATACTAGCAACAAAAAGTTTAAATTGGACAAAAGGTTTTTAAATATAACTTTGCATTACAGTCTTCTTTACTAAGTATGCAATAATAAATATAGTGGGAAAGCTAGTGAACCCTTCAAGTAAAGTTAGGCCTTTAAAGCTAGAAATTTGTATAGTGATGAGTCATAGCATGCTAATTACGACAATCATCACCTGGTAAGCATCAACCCTGCACATCATCACCCTGTATATTTTTAAAAGTAAAAAAGAAATTAAAAAAACTTGAAGCTGTAAGCTTAAAATTTTCTAGGATTTAATTTATTTATAGTAAGGTTTGAAAAAAATTGCCAGCGTTTTCGATGAGCACAAGTACCTGCCAGGCAAACTGAAAGGTGTGGCTGGTTTAAATGACCACATTTCCAAAACTCATAAAGTTTGATGTACTTAATGTGGTTTTTTAAGCTCTTTTAAGATCTTTTTAATGTTAATATAATATACAGGGAACCTCAATTTAAAAAAAAACTCTTTTTTTACCCTGTATATTATCACCAGTATAACCGTTAAAAGATTTTAAAAGAGCTTTAAAAAACACTACATTAGGTACATCTAACTTTATTAGTTTTGGAAATATGGCCATCCAAATCAGCCAAACTTTTAGTTCGCCTGACAGGTACTTGTGATTATCGAAAACGCCTGTGATTTTTTTCTAACTTTACTATTAATAAACTAAATCCTAGAAAAACTTTAAGCTTAAAGCTTCAAGCTTTTTAAATTTCTTTTAAACTTTCAAAAATATACAGGGTGATATATATATATATATATATATATATATATATATATATATATATATATATATATATATATATATATATATATATATATATATTTAATTCAGTTTGCTTTTGTATAAACTTGTATAAATTAAAGCACTTTTTTAAATTTTTGTTAAAAAGCAATGATTTTTAAACAGGGTGTAATTTAATTGATGGCTAAAAATACAGGATTTAACTCCTTGGCTTATTTTAGAAAGAAAAGTTTATATAAACATATAATGTCCCAAACCTCTTTACTTTTAAGATACAGGGTGTTAAAATTTTAAGACAAAAATCATATTTTTATCATAACTTCAAAACTATTTCAGATATTTACATAAAATTTGACGTGCACTGTAAAAGATTCTTAATTATTTAATTATTTTTACCAGTGGCGTTCAAACAGGTGATTTTTATTATTTATTTATTTCCACGAAAGGACCCCGCTCAATCCTTATGGAAAGTGGCAAACGGTTAATTTTTATAAAAATTTGATAAGTTGTAGATCATGCCCTTTCCGAGATCGCACAGAATACATTTTGAATTTGTAACACCCTGTATAATTAGATTCTAAATATCCACTGCTTTAGGATCCTTACTTTAAAAAATAATTAAAAGAGTCTTCTTCAAACATTTTAGGTTTATCATATAAAAACCAGCGGAGAGCAAAAATAAAGTCCAGAAACACCCTAATAATTTACCCTGTATAATTGGAGTTAGAATAAGCATTTTTTGTTTTTTTTTTTAAAAGGGAATACCTCTTGATTTAGGGTATATTAGTGTTAAAACATTATTTAAACATATCTTTTTTGCTTAAGTAGATAGTCTTAACTTAGGTAGAATAGTAAATGTATAATTCAAGAATATCTTAATTTTCCACCCTGTATATTTTGACGGTACCAAAATATGTTTATATCTTTAAGCTTAGTCTGCACACAATTATTCCAAAAAATTATAAATTCCAACCGCGTGTTGTACTTTTATACTTTATGTTATTTTTGGGTTTGTGTATTTCAGGCAACTTTATAATAACATTTTTTTATACATAATATCCTATAGGTATGCATCAAAAGGTGTTTTGTGGAAGCTTTAGTAAGATAGAAAATAAATTAAAATAATACGAGATACTCAAAATTTTAACTCAGCAAATATCCAACTTCAAGGCTCTATAACTCCAAAACTGGAGGCGATCGGGCATTGTGCCCATAAGTACATTTATTTATAGAGTAAGAGCCCGTGAGCGGCGAACCTTCGTCATTTTGTAAAAGCTGAAACTTTGTCAGCGCATGCTCCAAACATAGGTAGAAGCGATGACAGACTATGAAGTTTGACTCATAGTGGCTTTGGCAGGTACCAGGTACCAAAGGTGACCAAATTGAAAGTTAACTTTCGTCATTTTGTAAAAGCTGAATTTTATGTATGTTACTTGGGTACCTATTAGAAGACATTTCCCCAGTCGGCAGAGACTTCTGATAGTTCCTGCCCCGTGGCAGACAAAAATTTAGTCTGGCTGTAGGGGGCCCAATTGTCCGAGTAAGTCCAATATTTAGTCCAATATTTCTGTTATTTAACAAGATATAAAAAACTTTTTATAAAAGTTATAGTGTTTTTAAACGCGGATGTTTCAAAAATATTTTGGTTTATACAGAGTGTTCTAAAAAAATTAATAGCTTTAGTTATTTTTAAAAAATTAATAGCTTTAGTTATTTTTTTTATTGTAACCCTAATTTTTCTACATTGAAAGTTAACCAAATTAAAAGTCAACTTTCGTCATTTTGTAAAAGCTGAATTTTATGTATGTTATTTGGGGACCTATTAAAAGATGTTTCCCCAGTCGGCAGACACTTTTGATAATTGCTACCCCCTGGCAGACAAAAATGTATTCTGGCTGCAGGGTGGCTCAAATGTCCGATTAAGTCCAATATTTCTGTTATTTAACAAGATATGACAATTTTTTTTTATAAAAGTTATCATGTTTTTAAACGCGTATGTCCTTAAAATATTTTGATCTATACAGAGTGTTCCCAAAAAAAGAAATGGCCGTAAATTTTTTTTTTTAAATTTTAACCCCAATTTTTGTTTGCGGGATCAAATTTAGCATAAAAAGCACATAGAAGGTTATTTTATTTTTACACCCATTGCAATGTTGCCACATCATTTATAATTTACACAAGCTTCCATAAAAAAAACTTAATCCAGACTAAATTTTTGTCTGCCAGAGGGTAGGACCTATCAAAAGAGTCTGCCTACTGGGAAAAAATCTTCTAATAGGTACCCAAGTAACATACATATAATTCAGCTTTTACAAAATGACGAAAGTTAACTTTTAATTTAGTTAATATGTAATTTAGTTAATAATAAAAAAAGTTTTTCCATAACAGAAATATTGGACTTAATCGGACATTTAAGCCACCCTGCAGCCAGACTAAAGGAACTATCAGAAGTGTCTACCGACGGAAGAAATATATTCTAATAGGTACCCAAGTAACATACATAAAATTCCGCTTTTATAAAATAACTAAAGTTAACTTTTTATTTAGTTAACTTTGAAGGTCAAAAAATTAGAGTTACAATTAAAAAAAAATCACAGCTATTACGTTTTTTGAGACACTCTGTATAAACCAAAATATTTTTAGGACATCCGCGTTTAAAAACACTATAACTTTTATAAAAAAGGTTTTTCATATCTTGTTAAAGAACAGAAATATTGGACGAAATAGTGGACTTACTTGGACAATTGGGCCCCCTACAGCCAGACTAAATTTTTGTCTGCCACGGGGCAGGAACTATCAGAAGTGTCTGGCGACTGTGGAAATATCTTCTAATAGGTACCCAAGTAACATACATAAATTTAGCTTTTACAAAATGACGAAAGTTAACTTTCAATTTAGTAACCTTTGGTACCTGGTACTTGCCAAAGCCACTATGAGTCAAACTTCATAGTCCCCCATCGCTTCTACCTAAGTTGGAAGAATGCGCTGAAAAAGTCTTAACTTTTACAAAATGATGAAGGTCTGCCGCTCACGGGCTCTTATACTATTAGAAAGTTAATGTCTACAACATATAAAAATTAAAAAAAAATTAACCGAAAGCCACTTTCCATAAGGATTGAGCGGGGTCCTTTGACCTCTTGACTTTTTTTCCAATGCACTATTTTCGCATAAAAAAATAAAAACCGTTTTCAGGCATTTGTGGTATTTTAAACTTCTATAATGGTGCCTTATTTAAGGTTTCTTTTTTTATGCGTAAACGGTGCATCGAAGAAAAAACAAATTTGTTGTCACTTAAATAATCACTTAAAAAATTATTTAAATTTTTGGAAAAGCAATGTTGTACCATTTTTCTTTTTGTTTTTAATTATATTTTTTTTTTTTTTGTATAAGCTCTCTCGTCTTGGATATACTTATTAACGAAAATCAGACAAAAACTAATTTTCAAAACTGAAAATAAAAATTTAAGTGTGCTTCAATATCTAGAATCAGAATTTTAGCATAAAAACAAAAACCCATAAATTGTGTTTTTTTGTTAACAGGTGATATTTATGAGTCCAATAAATCTACATGACCTGACCACTAAAGCTGTCTAATTATTGTTACTTACCGATTTAATTAAATCATGATTAATATAAATAAATGTCGACATTGGTATTCGCCATATTACTGAGGAAGTGTATATATGCCAAATATAGAATATTTTTATATTTTCCGTGTTCCAAGTATACCATTTTAAATTATAGATGCTTTGGGCTAAGTATTCACTCTAAAAGAAAATTTAATATAGATTAAATGAATGTCTTTTAAGGATTTAATTATCCTGTAACCCAATAAAAAAAGTGTTTGGTATTTAGGTATTTGGGACAAATATACATAACTCAATAAAATGCAAGTATCCATAGATATAATATAAAATCCAAAAATAAGAAATAACCCGAGTGTACATTTAGTTTAGGGCCAAAAGTGTTAATTTTAGTTCTTGTTTTTATTTCATTTTACTTTTGGAAATAATTTTTAGAACGTTTTAAAGAAGCTTTAATTTTTTCTAAACATTTTAAAAGATAATTTAAAAAACACTTTATAAAAATTAGTAGAATAGTTTTTTTCCCAATAATATTGGCTTTAATGCCCACTAAGACGCCAGTAGATCCAATAAATGCAGTTAAGTTAAATTTTTTAGGCGTCCTATTACATTTAACAAATGTAACATATTTTAACCACATCGTTTTCAGGGTAATTAGAAATTGCCGACTTTTTTGAAAAACTTTAATGTCCTTTTTCTCGGGAATGAACTACTCCAGACAGGATTACAGGATTTTTTTATAAAGTGACATAAAAATCATCCTTTTGTAGTTTCGTTTCGTAGTTTGAAAATCACACTGTATGCGGGGTGACTCTTAACCTATATCAAAAATATGATAGCTACCGCAATCGAATTACGGACACGTGTAATAAAATTGGCGCCAAAAATCGAAGCCCTTTCATAAGCCCGCTTATACAGACTTCGAAGCTGTCCATAATAAGTCTAACATGACAGATAAAAATATTTTAACATTGCATTTACCTTGATTGTCCAAATCCAGCATAGGTAGCATAAAAATTAGAGGCAGCTTTGACTTAAAAATAAGTCCAGTACCTTTGTCTTTCACGATCCTAAATGGGCTTTCTTATGGGACCACCGCGGAAGTGCTCTCTTTGAATAAAAAGGAATTTTAAAAATCGGTCCACAATTGACGAAGTAATCGTTGAACATACATAAAGAAACGTAGATGTCCAACATATAACCTCCTCCTTTTTTGACGTCGGTTAAAAACACCGAAAACCGAAGGCAGATTTAGATGGGGGCCATGGTTAATTCTGGGTAATTACAATTTTTTTTTAAATTTTTTAATTAAACTTTCATCGCACATTCAATACAATATGTCGCCATTCTTTTAACAATGTATTCGTTTGGAGCATCCGCTACTCAAACCAAAAATACAATACATTGTTTCACATACATACATACATACGGGGTGGCCATTTGAAAACGAAACAGAGCTAATTTTAGGCACACCAGGTCATTTAAGGAAAAACGATCGGACCTGTCAATTTTTGATTTTAGGGAAAAACATTTTTTGTCACTTTAACCCCCTGAATTACAACCATAATTCAGGGGTAAGACTTACCTCCAAAATCCTAAATGGAAAGAGGGGTCAAGTGATACCTTATTTTAAAGGTCTCTTTACACTGATTATAACTGCCAAGTTTAAAGTCTTTGCTTTTATTTTCGGTGATACGACAGCTTGTCAAAATTTTAAAACGAAACAGAGCTAATTTTGAGCACACTAGGTCATTTAAGGAAAAACGCTCGGACCCGTCAAATTTTGATTTTAGGGGAAAACATTTTTGTCACTATCAACCCTTGATTTGCAACCCTATAGCAGGGGTAAGACTTACCCCCAAAATATTAAATGAAAAGAGGGGTCAAGTGATACTCTATTTTTAACGTCTGTTGAACCTGAATACAACTGCCAAGTTTTATGTCTCTGCTATTATGTTCGGCTAGACGACAGCTTGTCAAAATTTCCATTTGAAAACGAAAAAAGCTAATTTTGAGCACACCAGGTCATCATTCAAGGAAAACGCTCGGGCCCGTCAAATTTTAATTTTAGGGAAAAACATTTTTTGTCACTATCAACCCCTGAATTGCAACCCTATAGCAGGGGTAAGACTTACCCCCAAAATATTAAATGAAAAGAGGGGTCGAGTAATACTTTATTTTTAACGTCTGTTGATCCTGATTACATCTGTCAAGTTTTATGTCTCTGCTATTATTTTCGGCTAGACGACAGCTTGTCAAAATTTCCATTGGAAAACAAAACAGAGCTAATTTTGGGCACTACAGGTCATTTAAAGAAAAACGCTCGGACCCGTCGATTTTTGATTTTAGGGGAAAACATTTTTTTGTCACTTTTATTCCCTGAATTGCAACTCTGTACCAGAGGTAAGACTTACCCCAAAATCTTAAATGGAAAGAGGGGTCAAATTTGGCACTTGTAATCAGGGTAAAGGGACCTTCAAAATAAGGTATCACTTGACTCCTCTTTCATTAAAGGTTTTTGGGGCTAGACTTACCCCCGCTATAGGGTTGCAATTCAGGGGTGATAGTGACAAAAAATGTTTCCCCTAAAATCAAAAATTGATGGGTCGGAGCGTTTTTCCTTAAATGACCTGGTATGCCCAAAATTAGCTCTGTTTCGTTTTCAAATAGCCACCCTGTATATACAATATAATTTATCTATGATAAATTGTTAAAAACACAACTGGTCAAAATCATAAAAAAACTACACCAAACGGGTGGTTCTCATTTCAAAAGCTTATAAATCGATACACATACAATCTCAAAATCACTTTCGGTTTAACCGGTACTACCAATAACTTTCTCTTTAAAATGCAAGTGGGTATTTTTTTCTATATTAGTATTCTCTATATAATTTTCTTTTTGTAGATACATCATACAGGGTGTTTTTTTTTAATGGCGTCCAGAGAATGCTTTTAAAGAAAATTAAGTACAGCCATTATTTCTGCTTTAAATAAATTTTTGCTAAGTAGGCTTTCAAGGGTATTACTGTATTTCATATTTCTTAATAAATTACTTACATTCGGTAATTTTAATTTTTAATGTAACTGATGAGAGGCAATTTGAAAGTTGTCAAATATTTTTAATAAAATACCCCTTTTTATTTTATTTTTAAATTCTGCGTTAAAATCCCCTTCTAACGACATATGACAACATATTGTTTATATTCAAAAGGCGGCCATAAATCATTTATATTTAAGACATCCGAATAACTGAATTTTCTTGATCTATGGCCACCATCTTGAAAATAAACAATATGTTGTGATAGTCATTAAAAGGGGATTTGTGGTACATCCAGTTTACCCGAAACGGCTCTCAACTTTGCTGTTTTAAATAAAATACCTTATTATGTTTTTCTAAAAATCAATTCTATAGGCAATTGCAAAATGGCGTTTAAAAATGTCAAGATAACCGCCATTTTTATAGATTTTTTTAAGAAAGTAATGATGGTAGAAAAGGGTTAATGCGTTTTTTACACATATTTAATGATAGTTATATCCTATCACCATAAAAATACAATTTCCGGTTTCGCCGGAAGTGCCATAGAAATTGACTTTCGGCAGTGAAGAACTATAATAATTCAAATGAAAACCACTACCTTAGGCCTTAAATTTAAACTTTACACTTATTTATTAATCACTTTTGTTAAATCTGTTTAAACTCTTAACTTAATAATTTTTTAGTTAATAATGGTAAAAGATTTTAAAAATGTTTCGCCATTTTTAAGGCTTCCTAGCCTTTTACCATTATTATCTTAAAAACCATTAGGTTAAAAGATAGTATGTAGTTAACAAAAATGATTGAGAAATAAGTAGGTAGACATTTTAAAAAGCCATTTTCTCAAGATTTAACACATCCTACCAGTAGGTATAATATTAGTATGATGTTATAGAGCAGAGATTTTTATTTAAAATCACTAAAATTTGTTGCAAACTGAGTAAGATATATATTTATATTTGGACTAAAAATTGGTAAAAATGGAATTGGCCAAAGAAGTACCAAAAATAGGTATAGGCAACCTATACACTACTTAAACGGGTATTTTATTTGTCATCATGCGGTGCAAAAATACAGGGTTTATCATTTAAAGTAAGAGAGTTATTGCTATTTCAAATTTCAAAAATGAAATTAGTTTTTGAGCACCGTGTGAAACGTTTGATCACGATATAATTTACGTATGATATGGCAGACCCTTTCTAATCTTGTAACAAATTTCGAAGTTAAAAAGTTAATAATGTTAAATTAAAATAAAATTAATTATTGCAGCTCTTCCTTTTTTAAAAAATCAAATATTTCAAAAACTTAAGTTATTTTTTATGTAGAATTTAAAACCCTTAAAAAATATAGGGTGCTTTATTTAAAAAAATATAACGTTGACACGTCACACTTTTTAGAGACAACCTGTATATATATATATATATATATATATATATATATATATATATATATATATATATATATATATATATATATATATATATATATATATATATATACATATATATATATACATATATATATATACATATATATATATATATAATATATAAACAATAATTTCTTCTTTTATTTCATGCAAATTACTTTACTTTGCTGAAGGATATAATACAGGACAACAATTAAACTTACTGCATTTTCATGAACCTGTCCATAGGCACAGATAACACAATCCTGGTAGGCAAATACTAATAATCCAAGAATAGTTATAAACGTTCCGAAGTTTTCCTAAAAACATCATAGTTTTTAAGATTTAAAAAAACTTTTTCGTATCATGTGATGCCTTGTTATAAATATGTTTTCAACAAAACTATGCTTATATATTTTAAATTAATTAAAAAACAAATAAAAATAAAATTTAGAGCCTCTTTATAAAAAAGTTGAAAAAGTGTCGTATTCTTTTGTAAGTAATTTAGCTATAAGAAGTAATTTTAGAATGATCATGGCACTCCAAATGAATAATTAAATTTTAATTTATAAATAAAATTTGGTTAAAAACTTGCTAGAATATATTATTATGATGTAAAATGGTCAGTAGAATCCGAAAACCAAAAAATATACAGGGTGTTTAATTAAAAAATGCAATCCAAAATCCAACACCGCACAGAAGAGTAGACCAAACGTTATACTTTGACAATCCTAATCGCAGAATGAGGTTAATTGGGAAAGAACACAAAACTTCTTTGAGTTGTACAAAGCAATTTCTGGCTTGTTCTATTCTTGATCTTATTTTAACATCAGGGTCCAACTTGCAGTCTACCCAACATACCAAATATTTAAACCGGTTTTCTTGCTCCAATACGTCGTTTATTTTTATCGGTTGTGGGATATTCTTTGATCACTGAATGGACAACACCTTGTTTTTTTTTAAATGTATATTTTCATTCCAATCTCTTGACAGGCTATGTTAACATTGTCGATAATTCTCTGCAGGCTCAGATCCGAATTAGCGATTAAAACAGTATCATCAGCATATATGATACTATTAATGTTTACTCCGTTAACCTTAACTCCATTTGTGACACCCTTCAAGGCTCTACCAAAAATAAGTTATAAGTACAGATTAAACAGCAACGGTGATAAGACACAGCCCTGTCTTACACCCCTGCGTATCTCTCTTTGTTTGGATGTGTTGTCTTCGATTTTAATTTTAGGACTCTGGTTCCGGTACAGGTTGTATAACAGTGTAATGTCGTTTCTGTCCAACCCCATACAGGGTCTCCCACCGGGAAATGCCGCGATCGATTTCTAGAAAAGTACGCTTTGGAAATTTTGAAAATTTGGCAGAATTATAAAGTCAATGGGAGACATACAACTTAAATATTTTACCAGCTCTACCACTTTCGGTTCTACCTGAAGTTAATGTCAACTGCCTTATTTTATATGGAACACCCCATATATTATTTATTTTTGTATTCTGCGTAAAATTCTAAACATAATTTATGCATAATGTTCTATTTTCTAATTTCTTCCAAACAAAAGCCTTTTATATAAGTTGGGTTTGGGTTTCCGGTAAAAAAAGAACAACCTAAGTAGACCGTATTAATATTTTCACAATTAATAAGAACGTTTAAAAATAATCGTTAAAAATTATTACAACAATCTTACAAGACATTTTTTTTTAATGGTAACCCCTATATTTTTTTACCTTATGCTATTAGGCATCAAAAATAAGGATAAGTTTGTATAAGGATGTATATTCCAAAAATTTATAGTTTTAGAAATATTAATAATTTAATATGTATGTATTTTAACAATGCTTTTTAGTACGGCTTGGTTTGGCTTCTAGTTGGCCTTAACAACAAAATGTACTTTTAAGGTTTTTGTTGTTAAATTTTTTACCGATTATTTTTGACCACTCTGTATTTAATAATTGTGAAAATATCAATACAGTCTTCTAAAGAAGTTCTTTCTTTACAAGGAACCCAACCCCAACTCATATTAAAGGATTTTGTTTGGAAGAAATTAATAGGTATCTAATGGCTTGCAAACAACATTTTTGATATAAAATTTAAAATAAGTCAAAAACCATTGGGCTTAGGTATAGAACACTAAACATAAATTATGTTTTGAATTTTACGCAAATTTAAAAAATAAATAATATGTAAGGTGTTCCATTTGAAATAAGAAAGTTGACATTAACTTTCGATATAACTGGAAGTGGTAGACCTGTTTAAATATTTTAGTTGGGGTGAAGTGGGGTAAGTGCGATTTCGGGGTAAGTGCACCACTTCTCCAAAAAAGAGATATTTTTCATTATTATCGTCCTGTACGAATTACCAAGTACTTCTAGGAAGGTCTGGCAACAACGCTTTTTATTTTGGCGCCATGCCGATTGTTTAGTGTTTACTTACCGGGATCGGCAGTGACACGTGTTTATTTAGCTATACAAATAAATTGGTGTTGTTCCAGTTTTACTAAAATATCTACAAAAAAACGGCAAGTATTTATTGTTTTTCATACTCTTGCAACATTTTACATGTTATTTACTTTATGTTTTTGATCCGTGCACCGATTAAAAATAATCTAACCTCAATAAGTCCCTGGATGCACTTTCCCCATATTTTGTTTGAGCGGGGAAACTGCACCTACCAGGTGCACTTACCCCACGATGTAGGTGGGGTAACTGCATCTATCAGGTGCATTTGCTTTACATAACTATAAAAACATACCTTTACTCTACCTCACTTAAAATTGAATACGAATTTATTTATTTAGATTATGGTTAGAAATTATAAAAGAAAGACCAAGAAGGCCGATTATGCAAAAGAAGATTTAATTAGAGCAGTCGAAGTAATTAGAAATGGCCAAATGGGTACATTACGAGCCAGCAAAGTCTTTAAAGTACCTCGAAGCACAATACGTGACCCCGTAAAAGGGCGCAGAGGAGTTAAAAGCCATTCTTTGAAAAGACCTACAGCCTTAACCTGCAAAAGATGAAACGACATTAGCTAATTCAATCAAGTAAGTTACTAATTGTAAACATTTAAAAATTGGCATTTCATTTCAACCAGTAGAATCCATACTAAACCTTACACGAACTTATTTAAAAAAGTTTTAAAAATATATTTTGTTACAGGTGCATGGAGAAGTGGGGATTTGGACTCAGCCGGAAAGAAGTTTTAACTATTATTGAGGAGTACGTTACGAAAAATAATATCCCAAATCCTTTTGAAAACAATACACCTGGTGAGGATTGGTTCCTAAAATTTAAGAAAAGGGACAATTTATCGATAAAAAGCCAGAAGCACTGGAATATGCTAGAAAGAAGAATACAGATCCACTTGTTATAAGTGAATATTTTGAACTTCTTAAAAGACTTTGGAGAGCCTAAAACTAAGGTCCAGTCCTGGTCAAATATGGAATATGGATAAGACAAGCTTTTGTAGTGATCCATCCAAAACCAAAGTAGTCGGTGAGAGGGGAGCTGAATCACCCAGAATAACAGCTGGACCAGGAAAATCCAATACCTCCGTTTTATTTGCCGCTGCGGCCGACGGTACCAAAGCCACGCCATTAATTATTTTTAAGGGTAAAAATGTCTGGGACACTTGGATTGCCGACGAAAGTATGGAATATCCAGGTACAACCTACGCAGCAACTGAAAATGGATGGATGGAAACAACCGTGTTTACAAATTATTTTATAAAAAGTTTCATTCCAAAACCTAGGTCCGGCAAGACCAGTTGTGGTTATATATGATGGGCATGCGTCACATTTTGATATCGAAATGATCGAAGAATCAATAAAGAATGATATTACCATTATAAAGCTACCTCCACATAGCAGCCATCTTCTGCAGCCCCTAGACTTGGCAGTCTTTAAATCTGTAAAAGTGTCTTGATGAACTTTTAGTAAAATGGCAAAGGAAACATTTGCGGAAAACCTTACCTAAAAGCAAAATTGCCGAAATGGTCGGACAAGTGTGGAATAAAGCAGATCCAAATCTTTTTATGGAAGGATTCAAAAGGGTGGGATATATCCATACAACCCAAATATAATACCTGATGAAAAGTATGATCCAGAACAACTTAAACGTTGGAAAGTATCGAAATCCAAAGAAATTCAAACTATCACTCCAGATTCCCCTGTTGCAAGCGCCTCACGCCAAGAAGAGGAAATTGAAATTAAAGAACGAAATATACCCTCTTGCTCGAAAAATGGCGATAATTACACGGTAAGTTTCGATGAATCCAATACGTCTGAAGGGGAAAAGAACAGCCATAAAATTTAAGCTTTGAAAAGTACTTTTAAGTACATGCAGGGAATTAGCAATAAACAATCCGAAAAAGAACAGAAAAAGAGCATCAGTGAGAGCTGAAATTGTCACCAGTGATGAAGTTAGAAAGAGAATAAAAGAAAATGTAAAGAACAAAAAGAAAGATACACCCACACAGAAAAAAATTGCGCCAAAAAAGAATAATATTCAGGAGGAAAATGAATCAGATTTTGAAGAAGATAATGTTATAGGACTTGATGATTCTGAGAGTGACTTTGAAAGTTTAAAGGATATGGTTAAAGAGGCAAATGACGAGTCTCTGTATAATAGAAATTTAAGCGAAAAAGAAGTTGGTGATTGGGTACTGATTAAACTGAAAACAGAAAAAACACTTTCAAATTTTACATTGGTCCAATTCAAAAAGAATGTCCAGAAGATTCCAAAACAAGTTAAATCAAATTTGTTAGGAGAGTAAAATCAAAAAATTTGTCTATGGAACCTTTTTTACTTGGCCAAATGTTGAAGATATCGCAGAAGTCGCAGATGAGTCACTTGTTTTGTATTTTACCCGCCCCAGAAATAACACGAAGAGGAAGTTTTAAATTTGCTGCCAGTTTTTTCAATTACTCTTTAGAATAAGAAATAAATTCAATTTTTTATTACAGGATTTATTAAGGATTTTTTAATGTTTTTATGTGTTCTACAAAAAATTGAAAATCCTGATTTTTTCTAACACTTCTTTCTTAAATAAAAAGGTATGTCTTGACATTTTTCTTTTTTTATAGTTACCTAATTAAAAAAAAAAAAATATATAAAAAATAATAATTGACACCCAAACTTAGGTGTTACCTAAAGAATCATTGTATAAACACAGTGGTTTTTGTTAGTTTTATTTTCATGTAGAACATTAACTTTTAATTGGCGAACATAATTCTGTTATTAAAACAGATATCACCACGGCGCAAATTGCAAATTAATAGTATATGCTTTTAGTATAACGTACTTACCCCGTGTTGTCTTAAATGTAAACTGTAAATACGTTAAGTGCTGCTGTTGTACTTGCCCCCGATATTGGGCAAGTGCACCTAGGGCGCAAAAATTAAATATTTTGTATGACAAAAATTTATTGACTATATTAACATCGTTTCTTATGCACTGTGAATTAATTTAGTTATCAAAAAAATATATACGAGCTTTTTGGTTTAATAATTAAAAGTCAATTTTAAAATAATTTTGAAAATCTAATTTATATAGTCGCAGTTACCCCACTTCACCCTGTATGTCTTCCATTGACTTTATAATGATACCAAATTTTTAAAAATTTTCAAAGCGTACTTTTCGAGAAATCGATCGCGGCAGTTTCCGGTGGGACACCCTGTATTATGAGGATATTTTACCAACAAGTTCTGTCTTACTTTATAGAATGCCTTTTCAAAATCAATAAAGCAGATGAAGAGATTCCTTTGCTGATCGTAACATTTTTGTGACAACACTAGCAAGCAGAACAGTGCTTCCCTTGTACCCATTTCACTTCTAAAGCTGAACTGATCTTCCCCGATATTTATTTCGCATATGCTAAAAATTAGATTGTGGATTATTTTCAACAAGACTTTTACTGCGTGGCTCATAAGACTTGTTAAGCGTAAATCTCTACAGTTTTTGGGATCTGACTTTTTGGCAAAGGTATGAAAATAGATTCCAACCATTCCCATTTTGCCTGTCTTAAAGGTGCAATTGTAAAGGTTAACAAATAAATCTATGTTATGCTGACTAATTAATTTCATTTTTTCTGGGTAAATTATATCCGGTTCTGGACTTTTAAATTTTACATAGTTGAATTGCATGTTCTACCTCGGATTTTAGGTTCATTTTTCCATAACCATCTACATCAAATCTGATTGACGCGGTTGTGTTCCGACATCATCAAATAGAGTTTTGATGTATAGTTTTTCGCCTTAATAAACTCCGTCGGCATGATCTTCTAATAAAAATAACCCCTAAAAGACGATTGCCTGCTATAAAATGATTTACGGTAGTCGGGAGGGCACGGTCGTATTGTGAAGGTATAATACGAACGTGCTCCACCGACTACCGTTTATTCTTTTATTTCAGGCAATTGACTTTTTCAAAGAGTTATTTTAATGGTAGATCATGCCGACGGAGCTTATTTGGACGAAAAACTATATTTTCCACTCTTTAAGTTTCCCTTCTGTGGAGTATATTAGTTTTTCATCTGCATCAAGCATGTTGTGGATTGCTCATTTTCTGGCGGGGTGGGGCTCCAAAACTACAAAAATGTGAAAATGGACCAAGACAACACTGTCTTTATTTTTAATAATTTATCCCTATCTGATTGACGCGGTTCTGTTCTGACATCATAAAATAGACTTTGATGTATTTTTGACACTTTTAAGTTTTCCTTCTGTAGAGTCTATTAGTTTCCCATTTGCATCAAGCATATTGTGGATTGCTAATTTCTTGGAGAGGCTCCAAAAACTACAAAAATTTAATGTTATACACCTTACTTACGCAATTTACCTAGTTTTAATACAACACAATAATTATTGTCAAAGTTTGTTAAATATATTTAAATAAAAAAATTAAAAACCAGGTAAATACGTAAAAAGTGTAAAACATAATTAAAACAATATGACACTAAAAAAATATGCATATATTTTTAATTTTATGTGAAATTTTATATATCGAATCTTTAAAATACTAAAAACCGTCTTTTTTTCTAAATTATTTAAAATATCGGCAGTTTTGTCTGGGGCCCCTTTAAAATTTCTGTAGTTTTTGGAGCCACTGTACACAAATTTTAGGACACTCTGTATAATCTTTTGATTTATTACCTAAATATTCATTAAACCTTTATTGTGTTGCAGAATAAAATACATTATAAATAAACATCGACAGAGCTTCAAAATGTATTTTGTTTCTATGGCTTGAAACCCCTCACAGAAATAGCAATAAAACCAAAAAAGCCTTATTAGTTTTAACTTTAGATTTAAACACTTACCGAAACTAATGTAAGAATTGTATAAAATGCTACCAAAAATAAGGTTATAATAAATACTAGATTCATATGTGACTTTGCATCCAGTTGCTTAACAAAGTTATTATGCCTAAAAAAGTTGAATAGAGCGTATTAATCTTGTACTGAATAATAAAGAACAGCCGGATCTTGGGGTTTTCCCTCCTTTCCATTTGCCATTTTTTTACCTCCAATGTAGCCTATCTTTGTTTGTTCATAATTACTAAAATATTTTAGAAAATTTTAAAAATCAGCATTTTTTATATTTATTTTTTAGATATAGTACACATAATTTTTTTAAAATAAAAGATCCGTAATATAAAAAAATATATAAATCTATCATTTTTAAAATAACTTAATACTGTTAGGCAAGCTGCAAATTGAGACGAAAGTTAATTTTATAAGTTAAAAAGTACTTGCTGTGCTGCGTCGCGTCGTACGCGTTAAGTTCGCGCCACACATAACCGCAACAAGCCGTGGCCGTGCGTTTTCTGGTGAAATGTAGGGGCTTGCAGTGCAAAAGGTTTTGTATTTAATTAAACTGCAGTAATATAAGTTAATTATACCACGCTTTAAATTACACCCGATTATAAAATAAACTTTTACAAACAAGGTAACCCAGTTTTAAGGTTTAACCACACCGAGTAGCACTGCCGTGTCTCGGTTTTAAAATGTAACGTTGTAATCAAATGCCGTGTCACTTTGCATCGAACTTGTAATGTTTATAGTCTATTTAATTTCTCGAAATATTATATAAAAAAAAACTATAAAATAAAAAGTAACAATGTATTTGTAAGTTTTACTCACATATAAAACAATAATAAAAATTAAATAATGCTCTACTTTGTTTTTTTGGTAAGACAACAATTTATTTAATTAAACATATTTTAAGAGTATACTGATAACTATTTGAAACATTAATAGCTGGCAAATTTTCTTCCAACTACAGAGAATGCTTGTATATTAATTTCAGTCGTACAAAAAATATTGTTTGCACCTCTGGCGTAAAGCACTTTTACGCCCACAACTTTTATCTGCTGGCGTAAAAGTGCTATTTTACGCACTGCGTACAAAAATAATTATTACACTTTTTAACACTAATTAAACTACTTTTTCTTGTATTGTTTGTTTACAGGAACTAACCTTTAACCACCAACTTTTAATTTTTAGAAGATATAAACTGAAATAAAGGTGACACCCGTAAACTAAAAGCTTGGTTCGAGAAACATCGGCGCAATTCGATCCACGAATAATTTCATTGGCTGGACATGTTTCAGACCGTATGAGACACGGTCGTGCTACAGTTGTGGATCTTGTGGGACATCGGTGCGATTTTGTGTGGCCAAACTTTTAGCTGTACTACACTCAAAAATTTTTTACATCCCCTAACTTATTTTAGTTTTAAACCTATAAAAAATAAAAACACCATTGTGTTGGGATAATTCTGTGGTTTCTGCATCTTTCATCAAAATTATTTTTTCTCTTAAGATATACAGGGTAAGACACGAGGTATGATTTGTTTAAATGGAACACCCTCTATATTGAATCACCATTTAAAGCCTAATTCAAAGAGCCTTACAAAAATACCATATTTTGTAGGTCTTTCTTTAATGGTTTTGGAAATATGGCCATAAATAAAATTATTGGGCAGTTATTGCCATAATACATACCAGATCAGCTAAATAACTTAACACATAGGCAACGTAAGAAAAAGAAACAGTCCAACCTGTATCCCCGTATGTAAACATTTCTGATTAGATTAGTCACATATATCCTTTTTTGTTGCTTTACTGGCCGATATCCCAATACCTTCTTGCTTAACCAGTATGGCCTACCTCCATAATTGAAATTTATACTTATTCATTAGATTTGGATGACCATATTTCCGAAACTAATGAAGATAGATATGTCAAATGTACTATTTTTTTAAAGCTCTTTTAAAGATCATTGTTTTAGTCATATAATACATAGGGTGTTCCATTTAAAAAATATACTTGTCCTACCCTGTACATTTTAAGAAATATTAAAAACCTAATTTTTGATTCAGAAACTACATAATTAACCCAACAATCTAATAATAATATTTATTTTTTACGATAAAAAATAATAAAGTTAAGGGGAGTAACCTCCGGCCTCCAAGCAAATCGCCTCTTGTACGAGGGTGGTCCAAATATGATCGAGACAAACGCTGTAGACGGTGTGTGGTAACTGGGTCCCTTACGAACAGTGTGGCATAGTTTTTGTCGGAAGCACATGTTTCATGCGCAACCTACGACCATGAGTTAACGTCAAGTGCCGACCGCCGTTGCGTAACGTATTATCATTCGTTTTTTAGTGTGGAATGGCGTTAAAAAACGAAAATTTTGGTACGTTTGCAAAATCAGTTCGGTAGTGGGTATCTGAGTAGGGTAGTTGTGTTTAAATGGGCCAAAGCAATTAAGGATTGCCAAGAAATCGTCGAGAATAAGCCACATGATCGTCGACCGCGAACCAGCATTACACCAGACAGCATTCGCCGCGTAAACAAATAATGCTGAACGTCAATTTTTTGCGCACCTAACGTACCATCAATGCTGCATACTAAAACCCTCTTATCGCTTGAAACGGGGAGCATTCCAACACGAAGTGCGATTATCCTTCAGGATAATGCGCGCCCTCATACCGAGCGTATTATTCTCGATACCAATATCAAAATTGGGGTGGGAGGTACTGGAACACCCCTCTACAGTTACCCGGCGACTACCATATGTTCTGACCCCTGAAAAAGCCTTCTGAGGTCAAAGACTCAACACCGACCACAAGGTATAGAAATTCGTGCGCATAGGGCTGTCCGAGTTGCGCAAAGAATTTTTTGAAAACCGGCCGGCATCAAAAAACTTCCGGAAAGATGGACAAAATGCGTAAATAGTGAGAGAAGATACATAGAAAAACTTTAAATTTTTGTAAATTTTTGCGATAGTAGATCATATTTGAATAACTCCCGTATAAACGTACACTGGTAAGTGATGTGGTCACAGAAAATTTTCTTTTCACAAATGGGTTTGCAAATTTTCTTATCTCGTAAAATTCCAAATTTACTGATTTGCTTTATTTAACACGTTTTTACTTTTTAAATGTAAAATTTAAAACAAATAATAAACAATTGTCGTTTTCCCGTTTTTTACTATCAACGATTGGTAGTAAAAACTTCCGCATTGATGATTTCTTTCTTTATTAAAGTCTTATACAGGGTGTCCCAACACACTTTAAATAAGAAATGTTTATTTTGATACACTCTTTTATTGACAGTAGTAGTTAATATACAAGGTGTTTTAAAAACAGAATTTTTACGGTTTTTTAAATAAAACACTTTGTATATTTTAACAAATTTTGATTCTGTATTAAATACCAAATCAAAAATGTATAATACACTATACATCAATTTTAAGTTAATAACGATTAAAAATGAAGAAAGGAAATACTATTCTGGTAAATGCGGTAATTTTATTGGATGATGGCGAGCAGTGGTGCAGGGGCGATCCGGGTTCGAATCTTGGAGTCGGACATCGGATTTTTCATTGCTCGTCACCTCACAGTTTGCAATGGCAAGCCACTGTGTAGTATTCTGCCATTTCTAGGTAGTAGTTATTTAACGTCCGTGGTGGCACTACCGCGTTGTCTAAAAAGTGCTGTGAAAAATGACAAAAATGGGTTAAACATTCAGTAACCCGGCACTCACGGTACACTGGTATTTTTAGGCATAAGCCTTCGTGGGATATCATAGAGATAAAGAAAAAGATGTAAATGTACATAATAATTATTATATTGGTATACTGAAATAGTGTAAACAAAACAGTTTTTATTAGCAAAACCATGTAACTATAACTTTTTAATTATTTTAAGACAGTAAAGCTAACTTTTTGTATAACAAGCAGCTATTAACCAGTAATAGGTTTGGATATATTTCATAATTTAGATATTTTAAGCGATAAAATTTAAAAAATTATGATTTCGATGATGTAATCTAATTAACTTGTTGTTAAATTGTTGTTGTTAAATTGAGAATAGCTTTTGAGAGAGAGATTTTTGTAAAAACGCTAGGAGACATTTTTGTAGAGCAATACATTTCCTTTAAGAATCTATGTTGAATTTTTCTATATATATTTTTTCTTAGTTACAAAGTTCCAAATTAAAAAATGGAAATCTAAAAAATACATCAATGTTTAAAGTTTGATTATAATTATTCGATAACGGCTTGCCTTGTGGTAGTATGTAATAAGTAAATGAACCTTAATGATAAATAATAAAAATGCTACCATAAGCTTATTGTTAAAATAAGTGTTACACGTAAGGTTGTTAGCTTTACCTAATATGATATGTAAGCAGTTTAGCCATAGACACAAAAGGTTGTTCAACATTAATTAAGGTGAATATAGTTTTGGATTTTTGGGTAGAAAAGATGTGTTTAATTTGAGTACGTCCAACCCGAACCTAATTCTAAAACCAGACCCAGTTAAGAATATCATATGGCGATCCTGCCAGCCGTTCGTGCTTAAGTTAGCAAGTTACAATGCCATGATAGAGTAATTGGTTCCATCTAAGAAGACTTAAGTGTTCCCTAAAAGAAAGTTCAAATAATAAAATGGGTAAAACACAATCCAAGGAAGAAGTTATTATAGCACAAAGTGGAAATAGCGGCGGCGTTACCGCTGATGGAAGTAATGGCAATGGCAATGTGTCGACAATGGAAGCTTTGGAGTTGGTCGGCGGTACAGTTTTACTTGTTTTTATTTTTTGGTACTGCTGTCGTCGTGCAAAGAAGACCCTAGAACTTAAAATTAGACGCGAAATTACGCGAAGCCAAGAGCTAGTTTAGTGAACTTAGTATAGAAGTTAGTGAGTAGTAGTGTCTTAGTAGTGAAATAGTGAATTTTAGTGTTTAGGGTGTTAATTGGATAAACATGATGGAGTTAGTTATGGATTCTAGTAGGATGGTCTATAAGCAGTAAGATGAAAAACAGTTATTAATTTAGTTATATATTATATATATCTATATTTTTCTTTTCCTCTTTGTTTTAAATGTTTCAATGGTTAGCGAATTTAAGGAATTATTAGGGACTATTTTAAACTTAAGAAGAAATATTAGAAAAGAGCCTCAAGAACGTAGAGGAAATCTTGAGCGCCTTAACAAATTTTTAAATGAGTTAAAGAAACTTGATGATAAATTTAATGAGCTAAAAATCAATTTTACCAAAGCTGAGCACCATAAAGATGTACTTAATTTAGCTAGCGAAATTTTTAAGGAAATATCTTTAAATATTAATGAGCTTATTTTTCGTGCCTAACAATTTAAATGAAAACATAGGATTTTTAAATAGCATAAATGGATTAAATAATATTCGAGTAAAATGTGGGTCAAGAGACTTATTATTTTTGTGTGATACAGGAGCAAGCTTAAGTTGTATTTTTTCAAATGCATTGAATAATTTAGCTAACGTTGACGAAACAAAAAAGACAAAAATAATAGGAATCTCTGGGTCTACAGTTTCGCTAGGATCAGCAAATATTTCTTTTACGATAAACGGCATAAATATTACTCACCAATTTAATGTTATAGAGAGCTTTAATAGCAATATGCAAGGAGTTTTAGGATCGGATTTTTTGAAAAATTTAATTCTACAATTAATTATGAAAATTTTACTTTTTCTTTATGGGTTAACGATAGGAAAATATGTATTCCGTTGGAATCAAAGAACGAAAATTGCATTTTTGTTCCCCGAGATGTGAAATAATTAAATATATTGACACAAAGTTAGAGGGTGAATGGCTTGTTATGAATGATGAATTGTGTGAGGGAGTATTAGTAGCGAGTATGATAGTTAATGCAAAAGAGAATAAAATACCAGTTCGATTTTTAAATGTTACCGAAAAGGAAATTAAACTTAAAAATTATCATCCCACGATACAAAAATTACAAGAGTATGATCTATGCAAATTTGAAAAAACTAACATATCTGTTGAACGTGTGGAAAAAATTTTAAGTTTAATTAACACAAAGTCACTCAATAAGGAAGAAAAACTTTCAATCGATAAAATATGTGCTAAGTTTGCAGATATTTTTCATTTAGACAATGACCCCTTAACAGTAACCAATATTTATAAACAAAAAATTCGGTTAAAAGAAAATTCATCTCCCGTATATGTTAAGCCGTATAGGTTACCTCACTCTCAAAAGCAAGAGTTGGAAAAACAAATTAAGAAAATGTTAAAAGAAGATATAATTGAACCATCGATTTCGGAGTATTCTTCGCCACTATTGTTAGTTCCAAAAAAGCTTATTCAAACGGTGAGAAAAGACACAGAGTTGTTATAGATTACAGACTATTGAATAGGCAAATTCAGGATGAAAAATGGCCCCTGCCAAATGTTACTGACATTGTGGACTCTCTTTCGGGTTCTATTTATTATTCACATTTGGATTTAGCCCAATCTTATTATCAATTAGAACTTGAAGAAAGTAGTAGGCCTTTGACATCCTTTACAACAAATCAAGGTAAATTTCAAATGAAACGGTTACCAATGGGTTTAAAAATCAGTCCTAGCACTTTTTCAAGACTCATGACTATAGCGATGTCCGGGTTAAATGACGCTTGTTTTGTCTATTTAGATGACCTTTGCATTTTTGGAAATTCCCTTCAAAATCATAATCAAAATTTAATTAAAGTAATGCACAGACTTAGAGCTACAAATTTAAAACTTAATCCCAAAAAGTGCGAATTTTTGAAAAAAGAAATTTTATATTTAGGTCACCTAATATCTTCTGAAGGTATATTACCAGATCCTGAAAAAACCAAGGCTGTTATGCAATATCCGACGCCTAAAAGCGGAGACGAAACAAAACGTTTTGTAGCGTTTGCTAATTACTACCGTGAATTTATAAAAATTTTGCGGAAATTGCATATCCGTTAAATAGATTAGCTAAGAAAGGTGTTGCCTTAAATTGGTCAAAAGAATGTCAGGAATCATTTGAGAAATTAAAAAATTCTCTTGTTAACCCACCTTTTTTACAGTATCCCAATTTTTCACCAAAACATGAATTTATTTTACGTACCGATGCTAGCGGATTTGCATTGGGAGCGATTTTGTCAAATTCCAATGACAAACCCGTAGCGTTTGCATCAAGGTCACTAAACAGTGCTGAGAAAAAATTATTGTACAATAGAAAAAGAACTTTTAGCGATAGTGTGGGCGGTAAAACATTTTTGTCCATACTTATTTGGCAAAAAGTTTAAAATATTAACTGACCACAAACCATTAATATATTTATTTAATATGACTAATCCATCTAGTCGACTAACCAAGTTTAGATTAATTCTAGAAGAATACCAATTTTCTGTTTATTATGTGCCGGGTTCTGAGAATGTAACTTCAGATGCTCTATCGCGTGTGTGTATAAATGTTGATGAGTTAAACAGTATGAATGATAAAGTAAATGGGATTATGAATGTAATGACACGAGCACAATATAAAAACAAGAAAATTGTTTAGAAGTGAAAAGTGATTCTATAAATAATAGGCCTGATCAACCAGTTATAGTAGAGTTACTTAAACGTCCGGCTAATTTAATAGAACTACGCCCAATCTCGCGGACAGAATACTTTGATTTAAAAAATAAGCTTGCTAGTAATAAAAAGAAAAATATAGTAAATAATAATAATCTAGTATACGACGTCGATTTGCAAATTATTTATATAATCCAGGATAGTCGACCAACGTATGACTTAGGTACCTCGTTGGGACATCTGGAAAAATTTTGCAATGAAAATAATATTCCGGAAATCGTTATTTTAAGAAATGAACGTTCAGAAAAATTTTAAATGACTTAAGAAAACAGAAAAATATTTTCAAAAATAGTGCACTAAAAATTTTAGTTATAAAAGATAAACAACGCGTTGGTAAAGATGAATTAAAACAATTAATTATAAATGACTATCACATACAGGTGGACATGCAGGTATAACTCGAATGTGTAAAAATATTAGAAAAAACTATTTTTGGCCCAACTTGGAGAAAGACGTAGCAGCTTTTGTTAAACGATGTGATGACTGTCAAAGGTATAAACATGCAAATATGATTAAACAACCAATGACAATCACTACAACAGCTACTTCGGCTTTCGAAAGAGTTTTTCTAGATTTAGTAGGTCCGTTACCTGAAGACGTGCAAAATAACAAATACATTTTGACAATTCAATGCGATCTTTCCAAATTTGTGGAATGTTATCCACTACCAGATAAAGAAACATTAACTGTAGCTAAGGCTTTCGTAGAAAAGTTTATATTGCGTTATGGTATTCCACGGGACATTATCACCGACCAGGGAACTGAATTTTTGTCAAACGTCTTTAAAGAAACTTCTAAGTTATTGAAAATTAATCAAATAAATTCCACCGCCTATCATCACGAAACTTTAGGAGCTTTAGAGAATTCTCATAAACATTTATCAGCATATCTTAGAATGCAAGTTTCAGAGAGCTTTAATAATTGGAGTGCTTGGGTTCCTTTTTGGTCTTTTTCGTATAATAACAGCGTAAATACAAGTACGAAATATACGCCATTTGAACTTGTCTTTGGAAAGCCTTGTATAATTCCCAGTAATGTTAAAAACGGCATAGATCCCGTGTATAATTTTGACAATTATCCATTAGAAATTAAGTTTAGACTGCAGAAAGCTTGGAATGATGCAAGAGCTAATATTTTAGAAGCAAAATGCAAACGAAAAGAAAATTTTGATAAAAACTGTAAAGAAATTAGTTTTAAGCCAGGTGAAAAAGTGTTGCTACAAAATAATAGTAAAGTGAATAAAATGGACACTTTGTTTAAAGGACCGTATACGATTGTTAAGGAAAACGGTGTAAATCTTATTTTAAACATTGACGGTAAAAATGTAGAAGTGCATAAAAATAGACTTAAACGATATTATAGTAGTTAATTAGACTAAATATGGTTATAATGTTAGTTATAATAGAGATAAGTTATTGTATATACAAAAAAACAATGTTTGTAACATAGTTTTTTTATTTTTTTAGTAGGAAAGGTGTGGTAGTATGTAATAAGTAAATGAACCTTAATGATAAATAATAAAAATGCTACCATAAGCTTATTGTTAAAATAAGTGTTACACGTAAGGTTGTTAGCTTTACCTAATATGATATGTAAGCAGTTTAGCCATAGACACAAAAGGTTGTTCAACATTAATTAAGGTGAATATAGTTTTGGATTTTTGGGTAGAAAAGATGTGTTTAATTTGAGTACGTCCAACCCGAACCTAATTCTAAAACCAGACCCAGTTAAGAATATCATAGCCTATCGAACATTTGTATAAAGAGATGTTTGTTTTTTCTGGGCAATTTAATTTCCTTAGGGTGTATGTAAGGATATTTTTTGCCCCGATAGTTAGGCAGCTTTAAGGTAAAAAGAAAAGTACAAAAAAATCTAAATTAACGGCGATAGACCCCCAAATATTAATATTAAGGCCTAAACGCTTACGATATTTTCTTTTTGTCACCTTGAACAATATTTTAAATAAACTAAAAAAATCGCTTTTGTTGGCCAAGTCCCATGCTTATAGTAAAAGATTTAATACACAAATTATGATTTTGATATATTTTTAAAAGAGTTCTAGAAATAAATTTACCACTTACTCTAATAACTTCTGATGTCTTCTTATACAAAACAACAGTCTTTCTCTTACTTGACTCTGATATTCAACATTTTCTAATAGTTCTTTTATGTCTTTATAGTCATAATATAAATTAATAGATTTAATATAATCGCAGAGCATATACATTTGATATTTTAAGTATGTTGATATATACATGCTATACCATGATGATGACACCATTGGAATGACACTTAGTAATGCCAATACTTGATTAATACCATTCAAGTAAACAGACAGTGCTAAAGTTCCAAAAAGGAATTAAAGTTTAAAAACATGGATTTATTTTTTTATTAATTACACTGGTCAACATAATTTTTGTTAGACATAAACTGATATGTAATTTATAATCATATTAAAATTTTGTTAACCAGTAGGAATTATTTATATTATTAATAAAAATACTTGATCGAAGTAAACATAACTTGCTAAAAATATAAAAAGTGTTAGTGTAAAAGAGTAAAGCTTTAAAAACCCACATTATTTTATAGTAACTAATATGGTGTGGATACTTTTTTCCGGACATACATAAATAGAGGCCGAATTATATGCTATTCCCATTGTTAATAGTATATTTTTTCTAAAATATAGTTAGGATGCATATTATTCACACATTTTGTGATTTTTCGAGCGCAGATCATTTACGAGCCGCGCATCTTTTGTTTCGGTATCTACATACGATATTAAAATAAAAAAGACAAAAGATCGTCGAGCGCGCCTACTGTAGTTGCCAAGGGCTTCCCGGAAAACTTTAATAATTTTATTGAAAAAATATTAAACAATAATTTAGGCTTTGAAAGTTTGTGTAAAATTAATAGTTTCAAAATGAGACGGCAGAACTTTTTACCGAAAATATAGCTGCCAACATAGTACCAATTTCTAATTCTGCCCAGTTAATTCAGTGGACGTGGAGCGACGTTTTTCAGTTATAAAAATATTTTGAATGATCGAAGACACAATCTTACTACTGAATGAACATTTAAAACAATACTTAATGGTTTAAGTTTATAAATATGTCAAATAATAACTGTACAGGGTGTCCCATTTTGGTTGCAACAGCGGGGTACCTCAGTTATTATTAAAGATAAAACCTTACGGCTTTTGCAAACTTGAGCTACTTTTTGTGAAACGAAAGATGCCATGAAAAAGCCGTTATAGCATTCTTAGTTTCTGAGCTACAGGGTGATTTTGAAAATTTTGCAGTTTTAGCTACCCCTAACGTGTCAAGAAGGTAAAAACTAATTCTTATATATATTTTTTCGTAGAATGCCCTTGCGTTGTCAGATTTTGTCCAAATTTCATTGTTTTATTACACCCTTATATTTGTCAAAAAAAAAAGCTAATGGTTTTTCTTTTGTTATATAAATTAATGTAGGTAGCACTTTTTTTAGCAAAATTTTTAATTAGCAAATGTTTTTTATTTAATAGGTTTCTTAATTTATTGTTAGCATATTCTATTTTGTTTATTTTTTATTAAAAAAAAAAATATTTAAATCAAACAGAAAAATTCAATTTTTAAATTTGTAACATAAGAACCACTACAATAATCAAGTCCATGAAAAAACTGTTACTGATTTGTTTGCATGGCCTACTGCGAAATTTTGGATGTGAATTATGAATATTGGGAATTTTGTCGTTGTTTGGAAAAATATTTCAACAGTGTTGTATATTTTTTAAAAGCTTGTAAATAGGCAAATTTATTTATTGACAAATATACAGGGTGTTCCTATAAAAATAACAATCATTAATCAATATTTTTAAAGAAAAAATATTTAAAAAAATTCTTACTACGCCCCTGCGTTCTACTTAAAAATGTATATCCGTTTTTAACTTTTTTATACGTTATCAGCCTACTGAGATACAAAGGGTACCTGAAACCGCAAAATTTTCAAAATCGCTTTGTAGCTCAGAAAACAAGATAGGTATGATGGCTTTATTTAAAGCATCTTTTGTTTCATAAAAAAGTAACCAAGGTTCGCGAAAACCGCAAGGTTCTATCTTTAATAATATCTGAGATACCTTGCTGTTGCAACCAAAATGGAACATCCTTTTATCTAACCAGGACTAATTAAAACGGATTTTGGATTTATTAAATAATTAATTTTTGGATTTTAGATTTCAGTCTTTCTTTTTTTTCCTGTATAATAAATATTTCTAAATAATATGTATGCATAAACTGCCCCTTTTTAAAACCAATCGCTCTTTTAGTTACTTTTTAAGGGCTTTGATAGCCTCTAATACAGAAAAAAAAATTGGTTATTACTTTCTAATATTCTTAATAATTTTTTAAATATTTTCATACCTGGTATTTTCTTATTAATAATTGGGTTAAATGCCAAATAACGTTCATCGTCACAAATCCAATTATAAATATTAACCATCATTAAAGCAAGGGCCAAAAGCAAACCAATAATGTAAATAGCGTCCAACGCTTTGAATTCTCTAATAATTTTAGTTCTTAACCTTGTACTAGCCATATTAAGGCTCCAATAAAAATTTAATTTACTTTCTTTTATAAATGGCATGTATGCACGATATGAAAGAAGCTTTAAACCGGTAGTAGATGTTATCTTAAATAGGAAAATTAAACATTTAAAACAAAGATTAGCAATACAATAAACTACTATATTGCAGTCCCTTAAATAAAATTGCACCATTTTAAACAAAAATACTAAAAAAAATTAAACGGCTTTAAAGAAATAAATCAATAAAACTTAGTAAAAAGCCTAAAATACTAAATAAATAAAAGTAAAAAAATAAAATTTTACATATCGCATACCTAGATCAAAACAGCAACTCAAATAGTCGGGTAAATGAAGCTGTAAACAGGCATTCGTCGAAGGCCCTAAATAACAGCTTAGATTTTGATTTTTTAAATTATTTTTATTATTATCTATTATTTAAAATCAGAAAACTTTTAGATGATTTATATTTTTTGATATTCATACATATACATATGGGCTATTTCGAAACAAAAAGTATATTTGCAAAAAATAATGGTTTGGTAGAAAAAATACGATTTTTATATAAAGCTTTTTAATTTTTTTTTTAAACTTTTAAACAATATATTTTCTACATGAAGAATATTTTAAGAACACTGTAAAAATTTAAGAATAATCAAAGCAAAATTAACGAAGATACGGAGGTTTAAGTAACCACCTTATCCATGACTCTTATGTACGAAGCTAACTTTAAAGCGCTTATCCAACAACTCACGTTATTAAAACTACTGTATCGATCTCTTTGAAATTTGTACCACTATTTTTTTAAATAATTAGCAAGTGAATAGCAACAATAATTTATTCTCTTTACTCCATGTTGCAACGGGACACTGACTCAACCCGCGTCCTTTTAAAATATTTCTATCTCTGCTAAACCCCGCATCGTTTTTACAGTGCCGCAGACCATCGAAGACCATTGCAGACCATCGAAAACCCATGTAACCGCACCTTTAGGCTTAAGGCATTATCTAAAATATGTGTGTTTAGATTTTTTAATTCGGTCGAAACAAAAACAATAACATTTACATATTTTGGAAACTTTAGACCCCATGAGAAACCTAAAGATAAAACGTTAATCCGTTCAGATTTCGACACGAGTTTTTGTATATCCAGAGACACCATTTAAAGAATGTATGAAAATTATTTGGGAGCAGATATTTTTTCGTTTCACCATAATACCCATATAGGGCCGGATTTAGTAGAGGTGTGGAGGCCCTGGTGCAACGAGCTTGTGGGGACCCCCTCAAAATAAATGAAATTTTGTATCCAAAAAAATTGGAAATCAGAAAAAGTACTCACTGATAAATAAGCAAAGGTCACTATGCAGGATGATACAAATTCGACTGTTCTTTGAAAAAAGTGTAATGGTTGTAATGGGTACCACGAGTATTTTGTTTGCTCTTCACAATGCTTGGGGGAATCAAATTTTCACTACTTTACTACGTACAAAACGTATATAGGGTGTCACTGATTCGAGGAACACCATTAGGATTACGAAAACGGTAAGAGATACAGAGCTCGTTAAATTGGGGCAAAGTGGCGCATTTTCATGCTTAATAATACTATGTTTCAAAAATTTGCAGCCGTTTTGGAATAATCTGAAAAAAAAACAAAATTCTGCAAAACAGTTTTAATTTTTTTAGTTTATTTTAAAAGAAACGACACATTGTCATTGCAACTTTGCTGTTCTATAAAATTGTCATTAAATTTAGGATCCGGCGTTTTGTCTTTGAGCCACTATCTTTAATTTTCTTTTTTTAAATCGGCGAAATATTTGGATTTTTACTCAATAAACTCGTATTTTAATATAATCGAAAAATTATCATTCACTATTTGACCATTGCAAATAACGATTTTGTCCCCAAACCTTCTATTTTTTTATGACAGGCTATGTTAAATTATTAGAGGTGTTTGATTAATTTAAATTTATTATTTTATTACGTAGAAGCCAATGTACGTAAATTTTACATTAACTCTTGTAGCTTTTTAGTTGAATTGCGAATAAATAAATAACTTAATACAATAATAATGAGTATTAATGAAAAAATATGGATGTATTCTTATGGTAGGGAAGCCCACGATGCTAAATCGGGATTTACTGGAGCGTCAAAGAGACCAATTGAGTTGCAGAGCTTGGATAATAAGAAGACAAAAATGTTATATGTTGTATATATTTTCATTGGTGGAAAAGGCCGCTGTAGATTTTTAAATATGTCAAAAAATATTGTTATTATTTCGGTTTGTGGAAATCGTTTGGATCCTATCGAATTATATATTTTTCGTTATCCTTCAATTACTTTTCTCAAAATAATTAAAATTGCTACGCTCAAAACTGTTAAAATGATTTTACTTGTAGCGCTCTGTCCTTTACGTCACTTTCAAATAGTCAAATTAGTAATATACAGACTGTTTAGCATGTATAATTAACTCACCCTATCTTAATCTGACGCGCTCGACGTATACGGGGCTCATATTTAGTGGAGGTTCTTAATCGGGTTCAAGGTATCCTCCGGTATATTAATCTGCCGCGCTGTAGTAAATCCCGAAATCCCCTCTTGGGCTTCCCTACCATTACCTTCAAATGGAAATTTCCACGGTCGTTGAAATAAAATCTTAATTTTTAATGGCAAAATAGTAAATGATGGTTTTTTCGGTTCGAAATGTCGGATAAATGTAAAGTGTCATATATCGGTAAATTTGGAATTAAAGTCATGTTTATTAAGTAAAAAATTAAATATTTTGTCCATTTAATAAAACAAAGTTAATGATGGTGGCTAAAAGACGGAACGTCAAATCTTAAATTTAATGTCATCATTTTAAAGAACAGAAAGAGTGGCAATGATAATGTGTCATTTGTTTTGAAACATCTTTTCAAATAAACTAAAAAAACTATGTCGCAAAATGTCGTTTATTTTCGGACAATTCCGGAACGGCTCCAAATTTTTAAATTTTTAAAACGGAATATTGTTAAGCATAAAAATGCGCAACTTTGCTCCAATGTAACAAACCCTGTATCTTTTGCCGTTTCCAAGGTCCTTATGGTGTTCCTCGAATATGTTACACCTTATATACGTTTTGTACGTAGTAAAGTAGTGAAAATTTGGTTTCTCCAAGCATTTTTAAGAGCAAACAAAATACTCATGCTTCCCATTACAACCATTACACTTTTTTAAAGAACAGTCGTTCGTAGAGACCCTCAAATTCGTTGTAAAGGCCCTGAAGCAATAGCCCCGCCGACCCTCCCTTAAATTCGGCCATGTACCCATATTTTTATATTTTTATCTGTATTACGTCCGTGAAGAAATGTTTCGTTGCTTTGACAGCGTTAACGACACTGGAAGATCAAATGGGGCAAACATCTAAAAACCAGGCAAGAGCGGAATTTTATATAAACAATGCTTTATGGGGTGTTAGACAGGCTGTTTAACAATTGCGAGAATAAATGTAGGTCTTATTTATAAGCTAATTATTTTTCAAGATACTGGCATACTTTTTAAAAAACCTCAGAATTTTTAAAACACTTTTCGGTCATAGACTATATTAAAACGTATTTGCTTTTTTGTTGTTGTTTTCCTGGGTGTGACAAAATGTTGCTAAAATTTTTTAAGGCAATCTTTACTATTAATTATTTACTTTAGGTTTATATTTTATAAACATAGATCCGAAAATTCTTTGTTCTTAAGATACAGCGTGTTAAATCCTTAACCCAATTTTGTTTTAATTCGACTGTTAATAACTATGGCATTAAATGAATATTTTATCACCAACTTATTACCATTTAATAAGTCCAGTGGCGGCAACTGAAGAAATATTTCAAAAAAAATGGGACTCTACTGACCCTGTATATGTGTGTAAAATTTTGCTTTGTTTTGAATTGCAAATAAAAATAAAGCTTTTATTTATTTTTGTTTCGTTTCTTCTTTGATTTAAGAGAAAACAAAATTAAATACACTAAATGGCATATGCATTGCGGAACCTTATTCGTTTTAAAATTATGATTTTTATTCTCTTATTAGCAATGTTATAACAACAACACATTTATATTTGAATAAGGTTTTTGAATAAGTATTTTTAGTCTAATAATTTTTATTAAAATAAGTGGTTTTAAAATTGTTTGGATTTTTTTAAAGTTTAACATACTGTATATTAGGAACGAAAAATTTGCGGACCCATGCTTATATAAACTTTTTTTCTTAACAACATTCTGTAACAGCTTCTATAATTCCTCATAAAAAATTATAAATCCTACTTTTAACAAAAAAAAGCCCAATAATGTTCCTTTACCGATTTTTTTTCCGGAAAACTGAGCAAACTACGTTTAAATATTGAAAAATAAAAACGCTTTTTTATTTGCTAAAAAAGTATCTTAAATCTGCACAAAAATGAGGACCGTACATTATTTTTATGTTAAATTTACTTTACCTTAAACTATTTTACTGTAATTAGAAAACAACCTGTAATAACTGTTTTTTAAAATTATCAAAAGCTACTTAAACAAAATCTAGATATTTATAAGAAAAGACAGTATTGCTATAAATTTAAAAAATACCTAATTAAATATTTTGTCGACTTAGGCATTAAAAAGTAAAAGGAACAAAAAGAAAACTCTTGTGAAATAAAACGTTATGTAAAAGTAAAACTACATACATAAACAAAGATTTTATATAATACATAACTCTTACTCACAAATAAAGATATAAAACAAAAAGGTCCATACTGCATAAAATATTTCATTTTAAACACCGCTACTAAAAGATATATTTGCCACAAATTTAAAATTCCACCGTATATAAATATGAAATACCATAAAATCCTTACCAAGCTGTACTTTGGTGAATTTAATATGAAATAAACAGTTGGAAGAAATTCATCTAAAACATTCAGTTAGTAACTATACTTTATCTAAAACTAAATCCGTTGCACGTCACTAACATGCAAATTTACCATGTTGCCAAGTTGTCATGAGAATCTGAGTTTTGTTGAAAAGAACAAAGCAGTTGTCGGTTAAAAAAATTGTTGATTTTAGTTAATGTCATAATTTTCATTACAAAAATAAAGCAATAACACAAGAAAAGAAAGAATAATTATATTTTAAAAAATCCAGGTATTACAAATTTAATATGGAAACATGGATTTATCCACTAAAACACTGAATACCTATTAGCAGGAATTCATTAAAACTAACTTCTCTTACTGCAGCTACAGGCAACAAAGGTCCATTATTTTCGCGTTCTTGCTTAAAAAGGCCTATTACAGAAGCAACAAGCTCCTTGCATATACTGTTAAACTGCTTTGGCATTTTTATCTATGTTTTTTCTTAAAAGAACAGATTTAAATCACTACGGACACAAAATTGGAACTCATGAAATGGTTCAAAACTACTAATTACGATAAATATGTTAAGAA
>JACEGR010005943.1:0-66759 GCA_014170235.1 Listronotus bonariensis | reverse complement strand
TATCGTGGGCTTAGAGCGAAAACTCACTAAGTCAAAAATCATAGTTTTGAGAAAATCGATGTTGAAAATTTTTGAATTTAAAACTGAATGTAATCGGTATTTTCTATTATTTCTGTAGCTTTAACCAAAGTGATAAATACTCTTAGGCATTAGATAATTGTTTTTACATCTAAAATTTGATCTTATTTTAGTAAGTTTTTAAGAAAATAACCGATTTTAGAATAAAAATTGACTTAATGAGTTTTGCTTCATTGGAATTAGGAAAAATTGGACTTAGTGAATAAAAAGCTTAACTTTTAATAACAGTTTTATTGAGAAAAAGTAATTATTATTATTCATTTTTTCTTCATCGCTGTCGTTGAATTCTGGTTCTGGTGCTGGCTCATTATCAACGGATCCACTAACTGGTAGGGAATTATACCAACCATGATACTCTGCTGGAATTGTGCCCTTTTTGCATAGGTTCAGTAGATCAGATTTCTTTTCATTGGATATCGGTAGTAACTTTTTGTAGAGAACGTTTAGGCTCAGGTCTCTAAAGTTTATATTATCTGGTAACCGTCTTCTATTTCCGCGAATGTCTATTTGATTGTAATCCCCAAAGTAATCATATTTGTACTCGATAACATAAGGAGAGTCTTTTTTAAATCGCAAACATTTAATTTTTAGCCATTGCACTTTTTGATTATTCGTATCGTACAATCTATTTCTTATAATTTTTTTGCCAAATCTTGAAAATCCAAAAAGTCGTTAAACATTACTTGCTCAACAATATACGGATCCCTCAGTTTATTCCTATTTCTTTTAGATCGTGCCTGTCTAAACAAATTTAACCAATCATAAATCACGTAAACCGGGAAGTTTTTCTTTTGTTTTTCGATTGCACTATGCATTGAGTCAACCTCCATGTAGGAGTGTCCACTTTCCAGAAATTTATGCTCAATCACATCAATACTTGTTCTCTGACTCAAATACAACATTAAGGCACATACATTTTGGTTGCGGTTTTGACCGCCGCAACTATCAGAAAAAAGCGATACATGCTTGACTTCCTCTGGAAGAGTATGAAACCACTTGTATAAGCAAGTCCCTATTTCAGAACTGCCCCTTTTACCATGAAGTTCTGTCCATGAGTAACAGTATGCTTTATTTGGCAAGCCTGCCTCGTAGATAGTAAAGTTGTACATGTTAAGTTTTCTTGTATAGTACATTAATGAAACATCAGAACATGGTATCTGTAGTACTGATTGTAAATCAAAGGTAGCAGACACAAAACTGCTTTCGCTATTAGCTCTTACTTTATCAAGTTCTTTGGCCTTTGCAGCATCAGATTTTCTGCTTAAATGGCTAATGTATTCTTCAGTTAAATCTTGATCAGCTGGTTTTTGCCATGTTTCCAACAAATTTGACACTGATCCTTTTTGGGCACAAAAAAGACAAATTGAAATGTGTACAAAATATTTTCCTGTACATAGACTGAGAAACTGGCTGACGTTTTTCTTCTAAGCATTTTTCTCTATATAGCTGATACATTTTGGAAATAGACAGTTTAGAGTCTAAGTACATTCTTTTTGTGCTTTTACGTGTATAATGACTTTCGATTTTTGGAAAGCTATTTATATGCGACTTAATAAATGTTATATCATGGTCGCCAATTTTATTAGCTGGAGTGTGTTTTCCTCTATTATCTTGTCCACTAAATGTACCAGAAATATTCCTTTGCTTAAATGCTGAAAGAATAGGCCCATTGTTGATGCAAAGCGTTCTCATGAAAAAGACTGACACACTCTAATTCGGTCGTGTTTTTTACAAAATAGTAATACTTTGAGTTTTGTCGTTCTTTGGCCTCAGCTCCTTTTCGAGGTCTACGTGTTTTTGGAGATTTTACGTCAATGTTGCTTAGAATGAAATCTTTCTGTCTAACATATTCTTTTAAACCCCAGTACTTTTTACAAATAGAAATTCTCTCTTCTTCAGTAAAGTTCTCAGTGCATTTGAATTTGCATTTTTCACCACAAGTTATTGGTTTGGGCCGTTTAGCATCCCTATTAGCACCAGATTTTGATGAGTATATCTCACATTTACTCATTTGCTCTTTATTTTTGTTCTTTTTCCATTGGTGTTCATTTTTTTCCTCCATCTAGAGCTATTTTGAGTACTTTCTGAAAATTCTTCTTCAATAATATTTTTCTTACTATCATTATCCCTTTCTTCAATTAACCTTCTTCGTAGAGAAGCAAGGGTCTCATTCTCACTATTCTCTTCGTCATTGTCCAGAGTAATAATATTGTTACCTGTAATCAAGTAACATGCAAATAAAATTTAGTATTAATTAAAATTTTATTAAACTTACCACCCGGTTCATTTAATATTACAGTTTCTTGCATCAAAATAAGTTCGCCTTCATTCCCAACGTCAAAATCCCAAATTTTTGTATCATTTCTGTCTAATAAAACATGCTCATCCTCTGTCGTAATACTCTCAATATCGCTACCGGGAACTAGTTCATTCTCTTTAGTTAGTACTAAAAAATGTAAGACAAAAATCTATTACAATCAATTGATATTATAATACGGTTAATGTTTTTAATTGCATTAGGGAGCGTTCAAGTATTACGTAACGCAATTTTTGGAGATTTTGACCCCCCTCCCCCATGTAACGCGCCGTAACGTTTTCTGTACCCCCTTCCCCTAGTAAAACGTTACGTAACCACCAAGTGACCATTTTTGCCTAAAAGTCACAATTATGTGGCGTAAAGTACCAGAAAGTTGCGGTACGTAACGCGTAGTTCAAACCCCCATCCCGCCCCTGTAACGCATCGTAACGTTTTACAAGACCTCCCCCTCCACCCAAATGCGTTACGTAATACTTGAACGCTCCCTTATATAAATATATTATATTTTATTGGGTAATCCAAAAAAGCCTACCTAAAGAAGGACTGTTCAATTTTTTGGACAATGGGTCAAGTATTGGGTTATCAGTTATGTTAGCACAATAGTTGTTTTCATGAATGGGGCTTTCGACTAAAACTTTCTGATCATCTGTATTCTCAAGAGAACAACCGTTGCTAAACTGTCCTACATAGCTGTCTTTCTGGTTTTTATTAGCATGAATATCTACTGAATATTTACTGCTTGAAAATTCACCCACCGAACCTGCAAAAACTCCTATTTTACACCATGCCCCAATCGGTTAACTTTCTTATCTTTTATGAAATTCTATAAATATAGTTGTATTTTTCTTACCTTTATTTTCTTTTAAGGACACAGCACTTTTAAATATTTTCATTGTTCGAGATGAATACATTTTTACACAACGTACAAAAGCACCGGTATAAACAAACTTCTAACTAAATATTTAGGTTATATTTTCATAATGACAGTTGTGATACTTGCGTGACTTAGTGAGTTTTAAAAACTCACTAAGTCAACAATTTGTACAGTAGTAAATTTAATAAAACTCACCAGTGGACTTAATGACTTTTCCGTAAAATAATAATTGTATGTTTGACTTACTGAAAAGTAAAACATACGTTTATTTTAGTATTACCGGGGGATATTTGACTTAGTGAGTTTTGCAAAATATTTATTCAATAGAACTTGACTAAATAAGACCAAAATATGAAAATGGAATTTTTTGACTTAGTGAGTTTTCGCTCTAAGCCCACGATATATGATCCACCTGTATATGTAGAATAAAACAGTAATCGATTATATTTAATTATTTCTTTTTTTTAGGTGTCATTACCAAAATCATTATCATCAATAATAACTGGGCGCCCGCCAAAGTTAATTTACGCTAATTAATAATTATCGGTTGCCCTGAATTACCAATTTTGTGCCATTTCTAGGAGTTTAATTATCCAAATAGATTTCAATCTTTCAAATTAAACTCTGTGTTTCCTATTATAAAATAAATTATTTTTAAACGGGCATACCAAGTATTTAAGCTTTAATTTTTGCAAATAATTATTTTAAAATTATTAAAATATCTAGCTTTTTTAAAATTTATTAGTAACGTTCCAACAGGTGTTCTTATTTCTTTAAATATAGCCAGACATTATTGACCAATGCTATTTTTTGTGCTTTCTTGACAATATTAGAGTTTGAATGCTTATTTGAGAGACCTCACGTGTTTAGAAATAAAAATCTTTAAAAGCTGTTAAATCTATTTTATTTAAAAACGACAACCAGATATCTTTTTCGCTTTTGCCAAAAACCTAACAGCAAGTATCCCACTTTATATTTGGGTAGTTTGTTTAAAAATAAACAGTTTTAGTCAAAATTGTTTTATAAAGAACTGAAAATTAATTTGTGTACGTTATTTATATTACACATTATTAAATAAACGCTTTACAAATTTTTGTCAAATATTGAAAAAAATTTGAAAGCAAATTGCAAGCAACTTTACTGGCAAATTACTGCAGACAAAATTAATTAATAAGTTATAGGAACTAAAGTACAGGGTGGCGCCTTTTCGTTGACCTTGCAGGGTATAGCGAAAACTAAAAAGATAGAACAAATCTAATTGCGCAATCTCGATTTCAATTTTTGAAACAAATTTAATGGTAAAAGCAAATCATGGCCAACTTGATTCATTTTGGAGATACAGATTGTTTTTATAAATTTTGTCAATTTGGCCAGGCACTTGTAACTCGCTTGATATTAGAGATAGAGAAAAAATGTAAAAGGAAAGTTTTAGGGATTTTTAGGTAGAATTCAGTGGCGTACCTACATTTTCTCCATTACTTTTATTTTAAAGTTATAACACAAAGTTGTTTTTTTTAAATGGAACACCCCATATATTTAATCACTAATAGAAGGGTATCTTTAAAAGCTGTAAAAAAACCGCACTTAATATATTTAATTTTTAATAGTTTCGGAAATATAGTCATTGATCGGAATTCGCTAAAAAAATAGCATTTTATAAACAAAACACCCCGTATATTTGATCACCATTAAAAAGACATTTTAAAGACCTCTAAAATTTTACCACACTTAAAATTCTTTTTTCCAACAGTTTCGGAAATATGAGCGTCCAAATCTGAATGCCTATATCTACAATTTTTGGATTAATATGGTCATATTTCCAAAACTATAAAAGATAAATGTATCAAGTGTGGTATTTTTTAAACCTCTTTAAAATATCTTTGTGTCGTTAAAAAAATCCTGAGTATGACCATATTTTCGAAACTATAAAGAATGAATTTAGAAATGGTATTCTTAGAGCTTTTAAGGAGAACTTAATATTGGTGATTAAATATACAGGGTGTTTTATTTAAAAAAACAACTTTCTGTTATAACTTCAAAATAAAAGTCAATGAAAAAAATGTAGGTACGCTACTGAATTTTACGTAAAAATCCCTAAAACTTTTCTATTTACATTTTTCTTCTAATCTCTAATATGAAGCGAGTTACAAGTGTCTGGCTAAATTGACAAAATTTAAAAACACTCTGTATCTCCAAAAAGAATCCATTGAATTTGTTTCAAAAATAGAAATCAAGATTGCGCAATCAGATTTGTTCTATCTGTTTTAGGTTTTGATATACCCTGCAAGGTCAACAAAAAGGCGCCACCCTGTACATCTATTTTATAGATTTATTAAATATAATTAAAGAATACCTACAAATTAAACCAGTTTCATCACACTAAATAAACAGCGGTAAAAGAAATAAGTAGTATTTTTTAAACAAAACTGGAATTTTAAATATACAGGATGATTCTTAACCTATACGCATAAACTTGGAAAATTACTGCTAAGGACAAACAATGATAATAATAAGAAAAAAAAGGTAAATATTAAAAAAAAAAGAAAAAAATAATTATTGTAAATAAAAAATGAACGTAAAGTGTCTAGAGACAAAATAATTTCTTACCTTATGATCTCTCGATGCTCATTTTTCTTTATTTTCATAATTTTGCGTCACATGACTTACAAATCAATTTTATTACTTTTATATAAAATTATCAAATTATTATTATTTTTTATGGGAAATACCATTTGTTTTGTGCAATTAACAAAGCCAAAATAAATACAACAATAATCTATATCAACTGTAATCATTCAAAAAAAATCATCTGGGCATGTTTTTATCCACTTTTATAACCTTTTTTTTCAATTTGGCATTTCTGACAGGCGTTTCTTTTTATATATCGACCCCCTTTCCATTAGACGTTTTCTTTTTCTCAGCAGTTATATCCTTCGAAAATTTTTCCATTCAGGTTTTTACCTTATTTACATATCTATATTTCACAAAAAAAACTTACTAGACAACCAAATTTAATTGTTCTTTTTTCGTTTTTTTCTTGTGTTAATAATTCTACATGTAAAGTATTTAAAAAGTAAGAAATACTTACTAACCAATTTAGATATCACTTCGGAACATTTTGAGTATTTTTAGTTTTTTTTTACATTCGCAGACAAAAAGCCTCTAATAAGTTTAAAAAATCTCCACAACTATAAACTATTGCTAAGAGTGTTTAAATAATTTAACTCTTATATTTTAAAAGACCAGGACCCTTAGAAGCTTAATATTCCTAGTATTTGTAAAACACATTTAAATATTAAAGACTCATATTAAACTCTATTTAAATTGCAATTATTTAATAACTTGCCTTTTGTTCATTTTGCAAAAAATAACAATTAAGCATTTTTATGCAATACCGTTCATAAAGTACATTACATATGTTATATATGTATATACATTACATATATATATACATATATAGTGTTATAACTTTTGTCGTTCGATAAAAAATAACAAAATTCTAAACAAAAGTAGAATATCAATTTCCGCAATTTGTCAACACGTCAAGAGTAAACATATATAAGCGTTTTCGGTTTACGTGCTCTCAGAGCGCTCAAAAAAAAATCTTAGACGCCACAAATCTAAACAAGATCGGTCCTAATCTGATCTTGCTTCATTCTTTAAATATTTTGAAGGCAACAACTGGTTCCAGATACACAAAACGCTTTTGTTTTCTAATAAAAATTTTAGGTTATAATATCTCTTCTCCACGAAATTTTTCGGGTCAACTAAGAGCGATCTCTTTGAGATTTCGGAGCAACAAAATTTTTAATCCAAAAACGATCTCCGAGCGGGAGCGAGTCAGATCGTTAACCGAATACGTAAATTTTATCGAGAGCGATCTTAGATCAACCGAGAGCAGTAAACCAAAAACGCCATAAGTTTACAGTGTGGTGGATCGAGTTGGAGTGAATTCATTAAAAATTCAGTGGTTTGTTTTTGGAAAAACCTTGAAACACTTTATTATTTACTTTTGGCCGCGGGGTTTTTCATAGTAAAACCGTGTATACAGGGTGGCCCACAAATAAGCAACAACCATTAACTTTATTTTTTTTAATGAAATTACCCATTTTTTTATTACATTTTTTAATTCTTTATTAAATTCTAACTTTATTTTATGTACCATGTCTTATACCTAAGTCAACAGATATGGTCATTGCTTATTTGTGGGCCACCCTGTATACATAATTTAACTATGAAAGACACTGCAGCCAAAAACAAAAATTTACTTGTTCCAACGTTTGTCCAAAAAACAAACCAATTAATTCTAAATTAATTTATTATAACCCGCTCGACCACAGTGTTATCTAAGGTTGATATTTACTTTTGTTTATAACTTTGTCATTTCTTATCAAACGACTAAAACTTAATAAATCAAAATTATTCTTTAAATGTTATTCTAAAAAGAAATCTTTAACGTTATTTTTGTAAAATAAATAAGAAGAAAGTTATTACTCTTAAAAAAATGTTAAACATGTGGCACTAATTTTTATCAATAACTTTTTTATTTTACTCTTAGAGTAGAGAGAGAATTTAATTTGCGACAAAAATTTTTAATTTTTTTGTGTGACCAATAGTTTTTCATACAAATAATAAAAACCGTTTGCACCCCTTTTCAAGATGGCGGCCGCAGGACAGGGGTGGCGACCCTACAAACTTAAATTTGACTTTATAGTATAGGAGGTAGCAACGATCTGGTTTTTTGATATGTAGTTCTTCTTCTTCTGAACAGACTCTGGGCTGTCTGGCTGGCGGTAGTGGTTGCGTTTATTAGTTCGCATCATACCTGTACAGGTAATAATTCAAGGTTTGAAAACATTTAAGGAAACCTAATTTTTAAATTTTTGTTTTTTGAACGGTTTACCAAACCATTTTTTTTATTGCCAGACACTTTTATAATTGCTTATTATTAGGGGTACACCCTAATTTGCAAATTTCGAATAATTCGTTTAGTAACAGATTTATAAAAATACCCTGTATGATGAATATGCGAAATGCAATAATTTTCAACATTTTATCCACATGGTATTAGGGTATTTTTTAAAAAGCCCGAAAAAAGTTTATTATGTATATGTATACCTTACATTTTAACCTTACTTTTGTTGGCCGGATATACCTAAACATCCAAACAAATTATTGGCGATATTTAGGCCAGATTTTGTAATTTATTTCTTTAAACCAATTTAAATATGTTTTTGACAGGCACACGATCTAACGTATGACGCAAAAGTGTTTTCATAATTTTAATAAATAAAGCTACAATTTTAGGTCAAAGTCGATTTCTTTAGTAAAATTTAAAATTCATATCTTAAAAGTATTTATTCTTAAGAATTAAAATTTTGTTATGTTGTAGTGTTAGTATATGCCAGAATTATTTTAGAATTTTAGCCCTAATAATTTTTTTGTAATAAAATAAAATATAATAAAATATCCCATTTTTTGACAAAAAAAAAATTTCAAGCTTTTTATGGAACCTTTTGTGAAGAATTTGATGGCATTCGCATTTTTTGATTCAAGGTCAGAATTTGAAGAAAAAAATAAAAACATGCAAAAATTTCAAAATTTTTGATTTTTTTTCATTTTAAATTTTCTCAGAGAAAATGAAACATTTTAAATAGAAGACTATTTAGGCCTTTTGAGTTTGAAAGAGGTCCTTTCATATCCTACTAACCCCATGACGATTGTTGAAATCGTTTTCTAGTTATTAAGCCTCAAAATCGGTTAATTTATTCTTACAAAAACGTAAATAACTTTTTTCTATTTATCCGAATGAAGCCAAAAACAATAGGCTTCTAAATGGGACCACTTTTGTCCTGTGTACAAAATTTCATTTTGATAAAATAAGCCCCTCGATAGTTATCTCGTTATGCTCACCTCAATTTTTAAAATTCGCGATTACTACAATAATTCGAAAAAATTCGAATATTCGAAATTTTTCGAATTATTCGGAGAGCTTTGAATAATTCAAATTTACGAATTACTCGATTCGAGTTTCGAATAGAATAATAATATTCGAATTATTCGCACACCTCTACTAATTATACAGTCATCCCCCACACTAATTTTTGAACCGTTCGGTATATTTTGATGAAACTTGGAACCATAATATATGACCAAGGTCTGCATTTTTCGACATATCAGTGAAAACTGTTAATGTCAAGGTGACACCTCTAAATGTCTAGGTCACAGCTGGGCGCAACGCAACCGCTCCCGCCAGCCAAAGATCTATTTGAAGAAGGAGGGAGAACAACATATTAAAAAAATCAGCCATCCTAAAATTCTTGTTTTGCCGACGTTGTTACCTCACGGACCATCAAACCTCCCTTGATAATTAAGAAATAAAATTTTTTGTTTCTAAAAAATGCACGCTAAGGCTGTAAAAATGTAACATTTTAATGGACTATAAAGCCGACTTCAACATAAACAAAGTGTTTCACCATAGCATAAAGTTCTTTTTAGCCAAAAATAAAATTTAAAGAATAGAAATGTCTCTGTATCTGTTAGATTGACACTGTAACATCTATGTCAAGTGAAACGCTAGCATATGCGTCAATCAGCATCAAATCGTGTTATCTTCAAAATTTACCGGATTTATGGCTGGTGGTCAACTGGAAGTAAAGCAAATTTCCACGATCCAAAATCTATTATTGATACTAACGGAAGACAATTTACTATTCTATTTATATCTCTCGTTGCTATGTCTAGACTCTAGACTCGATGTAGACGATGTAATAAAACTTTTAATGATTAGATTTTCGAGTCTGTCAATATAATAAAAATTATGTTTAGTACCCATAGAGCTTAAACAATAATTGATTAAATTGTCTTCACAAAGACAAATATTTGATAACTATCCCACTAAACCTTAAATACATTTTCTAAACAGTAAATTTTAAAATTTTTAATTTTCATAATTTAATTTATTTACCGCCTATTAAAAGTATAAATATTGAACTGATTTAAAAAAAATGCCTTTTTTTCTAATTATATCAAAAATATAGTTAGAAAATTATAAAAAGAAAATCTTGTTAAAGCCACAGACCTTAATATTAATACTAAGAGGTCCCGCATGATTAACATGGAAAAGCTTGTCTTTTGGGTTTAGAATTTTAATGGTTCATCAAAAAGGCTTGACCAAATCACTTTCTTTACTTATCATTTTTTGATATACCAAGGTGTTTTAAAGTTATTTAATTTTAAAATATAATTTATTATATTTTGTCTTTTTTTTCAATTTTTTGACGATAGTATCAATTAAATACTATTATTTAACTGTCTATTCTTATACTTTTATATCTTAATTTTTTAATTATTTTTTTTTAACTGAAAATTATTTTTATTTATTTTCGTTAACTGTGTGGCATTAGACTAGTTTTATTACATTTCTAAATGTTTTTCCTATATTCCCCAAAAACAACTTATATATATTACAATGGTTCTTCGTTTTTTGTAAAAACTTAGCACGTAATGTTTGATCTTTTTATTGGTAAATAAATACACAGGGTGCTTAATTAAAAAATTAGTACTTTTTGTCCTTGTGTGTTAATTATTATGAGTATTACCACTGGAAAAATACCATACTAAGTACATCTAACTTTATAAGTTTCAGAAAATAGCCATCCAAATAAGAAATTTAGGTAATTTGTAAAGTACCGCCATTTTGTAACAGGTGAAGATGTTGACATTAAATTCAAGGGTTATAAAGTACTCATCAGGAGCTTTAAAATGATATACCCCCCTTTCCATTTAATTTTTTTCTAAGATGGCGCCCATACGCCATTTTGATGGTTACAACTATCATATTTACGTCAAAAAATAGTTTATATCCTCCCATTACTCACACCCAAATTTTATAAAGAAGAAATTTATGATACAAAAGTTAGCAGGAAGGGAAGACTATTTACGTCCACACTGTAGAATCTTTTGATACAAACTCACTCATATATTTCTGCAAAATCCCTCATATACATACATATGTATGAAAAATAATTTTAAATTATTAAAAAATTAAGATACGACAGTAGTACAGTTAAATTAAAGCATTTTTAAAACCAAAAAAAAAAAGACATTTTTTTGAATAATACTCAACAAGACTATTTCACGAGAAAAAGAAGCCAAACTTTTATCCTTAACTTAAACTTTACACTTGAGACCGGACAGAGATAATACTGCCCGAAACGTTGTGGGAATAAATTAATAAAAACAATGAAAGTCCGAAATTTTTCTTTTGTATACAAATGTCATTTAGGGACTTAAAACCGTACATTCTTTCATATTATGGTACGTCTAAGATACTACAACTGGTGGAAGTTAACATTGTCTTTATTTATTCATATAAATGACCTGCATGACGTAAAAACAAATTATATGATTATGTCAAAAATGTCTATTGTAATTCGCTCCAAAGTACAAATTTCGAAATATACTTGGATTTTATGGTAAGCAATATTAAATATTTGATTGGTCAAAAAATAGTGTTGTGGAATTTTCTTTTAAAACTGCACTAATTTATTTTTTCGTTGTTAAAAAAAAATAAACTGTTGCAGTGTGCTTTAATGACTCGACTAAATGCTTCAAAAAAGAGGTGAAAATATTTTTCCCTTTAAAAATTACACACAAAACGCATCTCTAAATATATAATTACAATTTTACAGTGAAAGAGGTAAAATATATTTACTTCAAAGGGTATAATTATTATTTCACAGAATTAAAATTTTCAGGCTTTAGAGTCGTTGTGTTTTCCGGCGTAACGTTGGAAACTTGTAAATATATATGATATAGTTATGGTCAAAGTCACTACCCTTGGGCGTTTAAAAGGCAGAAACATAACAACAAAGGTTTTCCATCTTTAATAAAAATGTGGAAAATTAACTTTGTAATAAAAAAATATTTTAGCTCTTTAGTCATTTAATATGTTGCCGTGTGTTAGAAGTTTTTATGGCCTAAATTGTGTATATAAGAGAAATAATCCAACGAGAAGTATATATGTCCATTTTTGCGGGTTTTTATTGTTTAAAAAAAATTAAAATAGTTATGCATGTATTCTTAAAATGCGGCATTTTCCTTTCTTAATAAAGCACTTTTTTATTGGTTTGATTTTGAAAGCGTCAGATTTTTACTAACAAGAGATTTAATTTAATTAGCATGTTTTTTTGTTAAATAAGTTTTTAAAAAATCGTAAAAATGGATGCCTAAAATTCCAAACACAAAAAGAGTGTGTTTTTAAGCTAAAAAGGAAAATGTTGCTAATTTTACTAAAAGAATGACAGTCAATCAGGCACAGAGAAAATTAAGCCAACATTATTTTTAAGACATTTATTTACATCCATATTGCCTCTTAATCTATTATAATATTATAAGGAGGTAAAGTTTGTTACTTTGTTTATGTGTTTGTTTGTTTGTAGGGGCTAATCTTCGAAAATACTAAACCGATAATGAAAATTCTTTCGCAATCAGAAAGCTACAGAATTCAGGAGTGCTATAAACTATATTTTTATGATTGATCAAAAAGTCCAGCAAAAAATTTAATAAACGCCCAACAAAGTGGGTACGGGTTGGCTAGTGTTGTTATATATATTTATTATGTATGTTAAATTGTTTTATTTAACAAAATAAAAATTTTAATAAAAATTCCCCACCACTGTTTTTTGACCAATCAAGTTTTGATTGCATTACCATGACAACACAAGTATTTATCGGAAATTTTTGTCTCCTGCTTGGGGTACCTGAGGGGTCCTGCTGTAGCGAATTATAGTGGAAATTTTTAGACATAATCATTGAATTTGTTTTAACGTCATGTCTGTCATTCACATGCATAATTAAAGAAAATGTTATTTTGTTCCAGTTGTAGTATTTCAGACATAACATAATATAAAATAATGTAAGGTTTTTAAGTCCCTAAATGACAATTTTATTCAACTACAGTTAGTAAAATAATATCATAGGACTAAAGTAGTAGACAGTGAAGAGCGAACGAAAGCAAGGTACCTAGGTCTAAAAAAAATTAAAATAAACTATTTTTACCAACTGTAGTAATAGAAGTAATATATAATATAAAAGAATAAACAATGATTAGCTCTAAAATTACATATATTTGCAACTACAATTGGTAAAAAAATATTTATTTTAAGGTAAAATTTAAAAGTTCGTGTCAAAGTTACAAACATTAAATTTAAATTATTTAAAACAACCTTGGTGTGAAATTTTCTTACCGAATACCACACATGCTTAAATTATTCCGGGAAATTTATTCTCGGCCACGAATATTTTAAGGAATTTTCAAAATATCCGTGACCTTCAAAAATTCCCGGAAATGAATTTAGCACTAGTGGTATTACAAGTGAAAATTAAATTCCAAAGTACTTAGGGTTTAATCCATATTAGCACCAACTCTATTTTTCTTCTTTTTTAACCATTAATTAAATTCGACAAAAGTTTACGTTTGTTTTCAATAGTACATCAAATTACAAAAACACAACAAAAAACAACAAAAATAAAACTAAAAAAACAACAAAAGATAAAAACAAAGGATTTTTATGGCACTCTTAATTTTTGACATACATTGGCATTTAATTTTGGACCCTCCTCGTATTTTAGTTGTCTTATAACTTACAACAAAAGTAAAAACTGATATAAGTAATTATTTTTACGTAGAAGCCAATGATGTGTTTAGGTTTTTTTGTAATTTCTTGTTTTTCGAAATATAAATCAAAACATCATGATATTTTTTATTTATTAAATTATAGAGGATAAGAGCTTTTTAAAAATACAGGGTGTTTCCTAACTCCGGTACGATACCTAAGGGGATAATTTTTTTATTTCTTTTATGAAAAGGTTTCCATGAGCATATATCCAGCTTTATTTCTGATAAACAGGGCGTTAAATTTTATAAAAAAGTTGATATTTTTAAATATCTTAAAAACGCTTTAACCGATTTGAATGAAATTTGGTACACCTATTTAATGTACTGAGACGCTTATAAAGCTTCACCTAGATTAAGATTATTAGGTCCAGCGGCATCTCAGTGGGCACCACAGCCAATATTATCGAAAAAACAGTACGTTACTGTTTTTTTAAGGTTTTTATATTATATTTTTTTTTTTTATTTGATTAAGCTATTAAAAATGCAAGTTTATAGTCTTATGTATTTTCTTCGTATCTGGCTTTGTTTTCGGAAATTTTAAGTGATGTTAAAAAATATTTATAAACAGCATAAAATAAATTCCAAAATTAGAAAAATTAACAATTTTGACCTAAGTAAATACGGATAATGACGATTTTCGATAAAATACAGGACTGCGTATTTATTTGAGGCTAATATGTGTTTATTTTGTTTGTTTTTTTACCATATTGTCTATGCGTACTTTTTGGAAGAAATTAAAGTGCTTTTATTTTATTTTTTTTTGAAAACGGAGCTAGGTACGAAGGACATTTGAGGAACCAAAAAGTTTAAAAAATTAAAACTTTTTAAAAAGTCAGTGGCGTACTTTTGTTCTCAACAATATTAGGTGTGGTACTTACCGAGCCACCACTGAACCCAAAAATATTAATCTAGGCAAGCTACAAGCGCCTTATTATAAGAAATAGGTGTATCACATATTATCTAAATCAGTAAAAGGTTCATGAGGATATATTAAAAATATTGACTTTTATTAAAAACTTTAACCCCTATATCTCAGAAATGAAGCAAGTCCGAACATATGTTTATAGAGAACTTTTTCATAAAAAGACATAAGAAATCACCCTCTTAAGTTTAGTATTGTAGTCAGGAAACACCCTGTATATATATAATACTTAATAGTTATTTTTTTATTTTTAGACCCTAAATTTATAATTTAATTTCGCATATCGGCCTTGATGAAGACTTTAAGCCAAAAAACAAAGTTAGCCCTAAGTTCATAATTTCTTTTCATTTTACAGAAACATTCAGGTTTTTATATTTTATTTTATATTTTGCCTAGCCCAGCACACCTATTTACCCCTTGGCTCTGAAAATTTGTTCACTTATTAATTAATTAAAACTAAATATTTTAGATCAGGGCCACCGTATTTCTACTTAAAACATTGTCCAAAATTATAGTCCCTTTATGATAAGAACACTTTTAAAACCATTTTAGGGAAGTTCCTTTTGACGAGTCTACCACGAATATTCATACCGCCATATATGAAAGCGGCACTTTCACCCAGCCTGTCAATATCAAATGTTTTAAGTATCAGACTGGCCGCTTGTGGCGGCTTCGGTTGTATCGGCGAGCGTCGATCTCCGGAGTTAAGCAGTGGAATGCGCGCCCATAATTTGGATTGGTGTCCGGCGACAGCGGTGTTTTGGGCAGCGGCACGCGGTGTTCTGCTCGGGGAAGCGGACCGAGCAACAACCATCCAAGTTATGGAATGAATGGTGTGTGAATGAGAAGGAGTAGGGGTCAAGGTACAATAAGCCTTCAGGCTGCAGTGCACCACCTAGGGGGCGGTCGTCGGACCTGGGTGGGATGACCCCGAAAGGGTGAAAAAAATATATCAGACTGGGCGAACGCGTCACTTTTTGCTGGACAAGTTTACCACAATATTTTACATGCAATTTTTAAACTTTGTGCCAACGGTGACGAAACCCGCCTAGTCCGATACCCGAATGATGTGCTTGAGCAAAATTTAAATTTTAATAATAATTTTGGTTTTCTACTATTTTGTCTAAAATTAAATGATATTTTTTCTTAAACATGGATACATACCGATGTCTGGACACGTTTTAAAATATAAACGCAGTAAGGCTAATTAAAAATATTCAGTTTTCAATTTATTAATAGGTCAACAAATTTAATCCGACGAGGGATAAATAGGGACGCTGGGGAGATAAAATAAATAGTTAAAATTCAGATATTGCTGTAGAATATAAATAAATAATGAACTTAAAACCAACTTTCTTCTCTGGTAATAAAGTCTTTATTATGAACGAAAATTTAATTTTAAAATTAAAAACATTAATTTAGGGTCTAAAAGTAAAAAAATATCTATTAAGTATTGCATGTTTTTAAAAAGCTCCCATCCTACTATAATTAAATAAATAAGAAATATACAAGGTATTCTATAAAAAAAATCATATGTTTAGTTCATACCTCGAAATATATAACATTTCAAATATCATCTAACCATACCACTAGATTCTACGTAAAAATATCTACCAATATCAGTTTTCACTTTTGTTGTAAGTTACAAAACCATTAAAATACAAGGAGATCCAAAAAATAAAAAAAAGAATTTCGCCCTGTCTGTCAAAAACTAAGAGCGTCATGAAAAATATTTTAGTGTTATTTTTCGTTTTATCAAAAACTAGCAACAGTCCGCAAAAATCGCAAGTCTAATAACAAAGATACCCTGCAATTGCGAATCCGGTCTCCTTTTACAGGGTGGGCAAATTTAGCCGTTTTTATGGACTATCTCAGTTATTAGTGTAGTTATTAAAAAACCGATGTAGGTGTTATGGGCTCGATTTTGAAAAAAATGGCTTATTTAAAATTTTAATAAAATTATCTGTTGAAGAGATACGAGGAAAAATTAAAAAATTTATTGATTGTTTATTTTTCTCATATATCCTTTAATACAATAATAGCAAAAACCACAAAGACAATTTTTGGTGAAACTTTTTACGTACGAGCCCCGTCTCAGTGAAGTTGGCCCAACCAGCTAAAATATGTAATTATGTTAGGTTCCTTTTTTGTTTCCTCTAGGAATGTCCCAAAAACTTAAACTATTAAAACTTATGAAAAGGTTAAAATGGCACTAAAAAATATATCCTCAACTGTTTTAACATTTATTTGATGGTTTAAACCATCTTAAATGTGGTTGTATTGTCACAATTTTTCTAGGGTAGGATTTGGACCACCCTGTGGATACTTTGCGGGACTGCAAACTTTAAAGGTAATCTAAATCTAAAGTTATTAATTTTAATTTTTGCAGCACAGTCATTATATTGCAACAAGAAATCATAGCCTCCTTATTTTTTAAGAGATAATTATCCTATTCATAACTATCCATTTATATATTATTTAATTTTAGAAAATTGTATGTACTTACTTATTATAATAATAATAATTAATTTCTTAGTCATTTAAATTCATTATTTTTTAAATTTTTATTAATTTCTATTAAATTTATTTGCACCCTGACAAATTTTAAAACTAGTGACACATAAACTAAAAAAAAATAATGACGAAATCAAAGATAACTTGCCGTTTGTTTCAGTTGATGTCGCGTTTACTGTTAGATTGCATAAATTGATATTTAAGTTTATTGTTGTAGGCTTAAACAAAATACTAATTCAAAGTGTAAAAAAATAGCTTCGAAGTGTTAAAAAAGTTACTTTTTGTAGTGTACTATATAGAATGGTGTACTTTAACCTTAACCTAATGATTAAAAAACAGCATTTTTTAACGGTCGTAATAAAATTTATAGAGAAAGATCTTTTAAATATATGTATTTTTAATCAAATAAAAACCCATATTTCTATATTTTATCTATGTTTTAAAAAATGTTTTTAATATAATGTGTTTTTTATATTATCCAGTGACGTGATATTGGAAAGCCATAAATCCAAAATATCACCTGTGACCCCCCAAATTTTTTATGAAAATATTACCAGTAGGGATGGGAGTTTAACATACTACAATAATAAAGAATTTTACCGATGCCTGTTTTCAATGCAAATGCTGCGGAGTCCTTTACAAATATTTATTTATATCAGTTGGGCCAACCTCACTGGGACGGGGCTTGTATAATCTATAAAAAGTATTTAATTTTTTATACGGGTTGTGTTAAACAATTACAATGCCAACTTGATGTTTTTCTAATGAAATACTCTGTATATTTTTTTACTAATTAATAGCCCTTATCACTACGATTAGAAATATTATTATATGTAACATCGTATCATTTTTTGTAGTTTTTATATATTGAAATTTTAATACTTGTTTTTGACCGTACCCCGTAAAAACACCTTCTTTTACAATAATATTTTAAAATAATATAAGATGTAATAATTAAGTTATCTTTTAAAATTTATACTTAACCTTCATATACTTTGTCATTAGGTTATCAGGTGTTATTTTATCGTTTTTTTGTTTTTTAAGCCTCTCAGTCTGTAGCATATTTTTAAAAGAAAAGATACTATTTTGTATTTATGACGTTTTTATAAGCAGAGGCTTAAAAAGATATAATTTTAAATAATTATATTAAAAACAAAAAACAGAAACATTTCAGCGATGAGCATATACATATGTACATACATTTTCAGGTATTAATTTTTGTTTATACTTAAAAGCTTAATTATTACTCTTAATTATTCTTTTAAAATATTATTTTAAAAAAGGTGTTTATACGGGGTACGCTTAAAAACAAATAATTAAATTTAAATATTTAAAAACTACAAGAGATAGTGATACAATGTTGTGTATATATATTTGTTATCGCTGTGACAAAAGGTTTTAAATTGGTAAAAAATATACAGGGTGTTCTATACGAAAAACATTATGTTGACATTGTAATTTTTTTAAAAACCCTGCATAGAAAATTAAATTCTTACTGTAGATTCCACCTAAAAATTCCACAAAAATTGATGAATGATTTTATGCTATTTCTTATATTTAAGGACATATAGGGTAAAATCAAAAACGACAATTTTTCAATTTCCGCTCGTATCTCTTAGATAAATAATTTTATTATAATTCTAACTACGCCATTTTTAGTTTCTTTAAAATCGAGCCTATAACATCTCCATCGTTTTTTAATAACTCCAATAATAACTGAGATAGCCCATAAAAACGCCCAATTTTGCCAACCCTATACATACATTGGTACTTGGGCTTTAATAATCCATGAACTTCCCCAAGATAAAATAAAATTCTCTTATCGTAAGTGCGTAAAAAATAACATTTAAGAGATAATTTTCTTTAAAACAAATAAAACCAGTTACTGTTTCTATTATTTGTTGTGGCCTAAATAACAAATGTAGAGTTGCTACTTTCCCTAATTAAAAAGCAGTCGCAAAGGCGTCAAAGCTGCGTTGATGCTGCAATTCGCAGGATTTATGGCCGGCAATGAACTGAAATTAAAGCGAACTACTGCAACCTAATGCCCATCGTCGATTCAAGCTAATTAAAGATCCAATTTGGACTGTGATTTACGCTAATCAGCGGAAAATATGTGGGTGATTATTATTTTACGCTATTAAAATATTTAAAACTTTATTAAACACATCGAAAGATAATCTAGTAATCTAATAAATTATAAAAATATATATGATAAACGGTTTTATGCTACTTGAAGCTAAAAAATAATTCGCCTAGTCTTAGGCTACCAGATCACACCAATCCTCTCATCATTTTGGGATATTGTTGTTGGTAATCAGACAAATAATAAAACCGTTGGGCGTAGCATATACAGAGTAAATAATATGATAGAAAATTCAAGTGCCCCATCTTTAATATCAAGCGAGTTACAAGTGCCTGGCCAAATTGACAAAATTTAGAAAACTCTCTGTATCTCCAAAACAAATTAAATTATCCATGATACAGTTTTACAACTAAATTTAAAAAAATGTAAATCAAGATGTGCAATCAGATTTTTTCTATCTCTTTTAGTTTTCGTTATACTCTGCAAGGTACCTAAAAATGGTAACAAGAAAAAAAAAGTGAAAATTTTAAATTTTTAAACACCAAAGATTTATACAAATAAAAACATAAAATCGGTAAAATACATCTTAATTATTAATTAAAAAATGGTGTTTGTGAGCTTCTTAAACTTTATAATACATATTAAGACTTTTTTATAATTTCTCCACATTTTAATAATTTTCTCTAAAAAAAAGAGTTTTTTTATACATACAAAATTGCTGCCTGGACCTAAAATGCGATTTTATTAAAAACGGTCCAAGATATTAATTTAAATAAAGTATACCTCTTTGTACAAAAAAAAAAGAATTAAAGGGTAAAGGCAAAATGGTAAATTTAACACCTGTTTTAAAAATGCATACATTAAACGAAAAAAATCGTCCCACCCTATATAATTCCGACTCAGTGAAGAGCCGTGAGAATGTTTATTTGCTCAAATATCAGTGAAACTGTGGCAACTGTTTAAAGTTATAATTAAAAGTTTTTTACTCTAAGGTTAATATCTTTCTAACGAAGCGCGTTAGAACTTTTTTATATGAAGTAGTTACTAAAATTATTTTGGATCACTCTATGACCCCTATTATTTTTTACCTCACCTTTTGGACACCTTGTATATTATTAAAGTAAACACCTTACCGGCAAAAAGACATCTATAAATTTATTAGTAAGAACACAATTTAAAAACGCAAATAGATGTGATCACGTAGACGGACTTTTTAATTTTTACTCATGTTTTTGATTATGATACGCATATTCACATCAAAAAGAAGCCACTGAGAAATAACGAGATGTTTAAAGATGCAAAACTTTAACAATTATACAGGGTTTTATAATATTCGTTAAAAATTATTACGACAAAAACCATCAAATTTAATTGTTTTAAACCCTTTTTAACCCCTCTATTTTTTTATCTTATCCTATTAAGCATCAAAAATAAGGATACGTTTGTATAAAGATGTCTATTCCAAAATTTATAGTTTTTAAAATAATAACAATTTAGTATTTATCTATTCCAACAATGCTTTTGTGTACGGCTAAGAATGGCTTCTAGTTGGCCTTGACAACGAAATGCGGCGTCATAGATTAGAATATCATTTAACGATGTCATAGCCAACTACGCCGTACCTACCCATACTTAAATACATTGTTAGAGTAGATAAATATTAAATCGTTAATATTTTGAAAACCAAAAACTTTTAGAACATACATTCTTATACAAACGTACTCCTATTTTTAATGCTTAATAGGATGAGGTAATAAATGATAGGGGTTTTCATTTAAAAAAAAGTTTTTGCGTTTTAATTTTTAACGATTATTTTTAACCACTCTGTTATATTATATTAATTGTAAAAATATTATTACGGACTACTAGAGTAGTTTCTTCTCTACGAGGAACCCAACCCGAACTTATACTGAAGGAAAAAGTTAATGGGTATGTAATGGCTTGCAAAAGTCATTTTCGACATAAAATTTAAAATAAGTCAAAAACGGATTAACTTGTATAGAACATGATACATAAATTATGTCAGAATTTAAAGCAGAATCTAAAAACTAAGTAATATATGGGATGTTCCATTAAAAATAAAGAAGTTGACATTAACTTTCGGTATAAGCGAAAGTGGTAGAGCTGTCAAAATATTTTAGTTGTATGTTCCCCACTAATTTTATAATGTAACCAAATTTTTAAAATTTTCCAAAGCGTACTTTTCGAGAAATCGATCGCAGCAGTTCCCGGTGGGACACCCTTTATATATTTAGTTGAATTTAAACCGAAACACCAACTTAGTTTTGCTATGTTTATTGTTTTCCAACTCATAGGTCCGGTCAAAACAATTTCATAATATTATAAGTTTTAAGAGTAACTCTACTAATCCGTCACAGGAAATGAAAGGAGAGGGTTAATTGTTTTTAAACTTTTAACCCTTTTGGAATAATCATTCTTTTGCACTATGGGATAGAAATCCATTATTTTGGCCAAAAAGCAACTTTTAATTTTAGTGGCTGATACTGTGTATTTCAACGTAAATTCTTCAAACTACATGTACAAAAAATTATAAAAGGATTTGACGACTTCTCGGTTCTAACAATCGCCTTGCTACTTTTTTGCTACTTCAAGTGTAACGACATGAATATCAAGTTTTTTTATAATCTACATATTTTTCATTAAAAAAATTAATATTTTTGTCCAACCCTGTGTATTTTAAAGATAAAAGCATTCTAATGAAAGATACGAATACTACAGAATCGACGCAACAAAACAGTGTTTTTATTTATTTTATACGTTAAAAAGTATTCTTCAGATTTGGATGGCCATATTTCCGAAACTCATTAAGATATATATATTAATTGTGGTATTTTTATTAAGGCTTTTCAAAAGATATTTTTAGTGGTGATATAATTTATAGGGTGTTCTATATTTTAAAAAATCATACTTGTTGTCGTACCCATATCATATGAGATAATAAAAATCCAATTACTGATTAGAAAACTGCACACTTGACCAAACAAGCTAATATTTTTGTTTAAATAGTACAATAAAAGATAATAAAGTTAATGGAGGTGTAAGTTTATAATTTTACACCCAGTACATATGAAATAAGTTTTCGTTCCCCAAAAACCACGTGCAATAATGCATGGTATTTTTCCAGTAAAGAGCACCTAATTTTAAGTTAGATTGGTAAGTTTCGGAACTTTGGCCACGAAAATTATTTTTATCCCATAGTGCCTTGGTTTCCATATTTACCGTATTGTCCTCGTTAAATATTTCGATACAAATATAATATAATTTTAAAGTTATGGTTTGTTTTGTAAAATATGGGATTACAGTAAGTTATATTTCAAATAATAAATTAAAAGTAAAAACTGGTTTTAAAACAAGTTCCTATTTAAATGCACTAAAAGAATAAAATAATACCTTTTTCTTTGAAACTTTTACTATAAAAATATAACGTAACTCTACAATTTATATGATATAAAAGCTTGTCGCAAGATTTAAATACTCCTGTTTACTTAGTTAAAAGCAATCAGATCAAGTTATTTATTTATTTGTTACTCTACATTATCAATCTCACAACAAGCTTTAATATTATGTAAATTTTATAATGACTTTATGTTGTTATAGAAAAAGTTTCAAAGTAAAAGTTTATTTTATTATTTTTAGAGCATTTAAATAAAATGTTTTAAAAACAGTTTTTAACTTTTATTTTTTTTACTTTTTTATCCCTGAACAGGTTTCTTAATCTGTTTATTCAACACATCATCGTTGCAAGGTATTTTGCCAGATAATTTTAAACACCCTAGTTGCAGTACGATTAGGCATTTGCATTGAGGACTCCTTTTAATTGATACGCATTATCGTAGAAAAGCACAAAAACTTTCATTTGATATTTGATACCTGGAAATGCTTTAAAAATAAATATCAGAATGACGTCATACAGCAATCCATGCATTGTCATCCAAACTAAACGTGTATACCAAATTTTAGCTTAATCGGTTGAAAATAAATGCTTTAAAATCGAGTTGCAAGATTACACCCGTACATACACCTATACATACATTGCAAGTTAAATAAACTATTATCTTATTTTAAAAAATAATTTAATTTATAAAATTAATATTTTATATCAACGAGTTTCGATTTTTAATAAAATTTATCAGAGCTAAATATTATGCATTTATGACATGTGTTAAAAAAGATGTTACAATAACTGTAAGGAAAGCCGCAAATTAAGACGCGTGTAACGCGTGCGACGCACGAAACTGTTCCACTCAATGTACGACTATAACTATTAACCGGGGTATGCAGGGTCATGTAAAACTGTCACATCTGTCAAATAAGTCAAAGCTCGCGCGCAAATTTTACCGTGTGTATTAAAAAACTGCCACATCTGGCTTGGCATGCGACTCGATGTCCGAGTTTGGTTTTTAGTGGCGGGCGTCGTGCAAACTTGTGTATGTGTAGGACACGTCAGTTAACGTTCCAGTTTAGAAACGTTGTTTACGGGGTTATATTGTTGGTTTTGAGTTAACAAAATGGCTCTTTGGCGCCAGGAAGATGTATTGCGTGATTTTATAGATATGTACCAAGGTTATCCATGTTTTTGGAAAGTTAAAAGTAATGAATACATTGAAAAAACTAAAAAATCTTTTCCTGAATTACGTTTATGTTCAAGTTGATCACACCGCCAGCTGCCAAAGCTGATCTAACAGATACATCAGAATCGTGTGTCTTAAAAGCTTCATTTGACATTTGCATAACCGTGTATACCCCGGTTTACTCGAAAACACGTCGATTTTGTGGTAGTGTCACAGCTTCTTGCGTCGCATGCGTTTGGCCTCGGGCACGAAAACCAGCGTCAGCGTCGAGCAGCTGATTTAAAAAAAAACAAGTTCTTTAATTCTCGCATAAAGATCAAAGACTGAGATCTCACATTTTCCGCTGAATGCTGGCCGCTTACGCTGACGCTTAGTATTGTGTTAGAGACCTTATACGCGTTTCAATTTGCAGCTTATCTAAAGTGGTAGGTAGGTGGTGGTGGTTTAAAATTCCTGGTATTAAAGTGTGACATTAGCCTTAATTATTTTTAAAGTTTTAAAATCACAGGTATTTTAAAATTGTGTTTTGATTCTCAGGCGATTAATAAAATTTTAAATTTACCAGGTCCAAATGTTTTATTTTAAGTGAATTGGCAAGTTCCATTTAATTCACTTTATGCAGATTGATTTTACTAATGCAGAAACTGAGATAACTATTAAATTCGGTTTAACTAACGGAACGTTTAATAATATATTTTAAAGAGGTTATTACCAAAAAAATGTGTTATTTCAGAAATATTAACTGGCATTCAAGTTTTGCGATGAATGAAATTTTAATCTATGTTAGACCATAATAAATTTAATTTTTTTACTTTTTATGGGAAATCTTATGATTACTTTAAATTAAATGTTAATAAATCTTATTAAACTTTATTTAACCATTTTTATTATTTTTTTTAGATGTGGATGTCTTCAAGTTGGCGACAGAATAATCTCAGTAAATCACCAAACCAATCTTACACTCCAAGAAATATCGTCCATTTTGGAAATGGGTGCTGACGCTACCGGAGGGAGAACCGTTACTTTAACCGCGGAATTTGACGTTGCGGACACTATAGTGCCATCTAGTGGAGTGTTTACTGTAAGACTGGCTAAAAGAGGACCCGGCCTTGGAATCACCATAACAGGTTAGTTTTTTTTAAAATAATTTTAAGGAAAATCAAATTTTTAAAAATAGCATCGAGGCGCGTGTCTAGAAGCTGACTTAAAAAATGTCCTTAGTCCTTAATAGGAATTACTGGCGGCTGTGGTGAGACAATTTCCATTATCCATTAGTTAAAGCCATCAATATTTCATTCGTTTACATTTTTCAAAAGCATTGCTTATTAAGTTTGTACTTAATTCGTACCGCTTTTATGAAATTATACAGTAAAAAATCTCCTTGATTAATAAAATTATCTTTAATAAGCTAGGGATTCGACCATGCCAAGACATGGTTTTTAATTATTTACGTGAAAACCCTACATCAAATAAAAAAATCAGGCGAGATCAAATTCTTTTTAAACTAAATGGGAATTTTATAATATATGTTCATTTAAAAAAAATGCAATGGCGTGCCATTTTTTTTTATATTTTATTTAAATCTCTGGAAAAAATTAGACGCCTATTTAGCCCTAACCAGATTGTTATTATTTCGCCCAGTGGCATCTCAGTGGGCACCACTACTAATATTATTGAGAAAAAAATATATGCCACTAACTTTTTGACGTTTTCATATTTTTTTAAAATAAAGCATTTAATAATACAACTTTATATTCTCTTGTATTTTCTTCGTATCTCGCTTTGTTTTCGAGAAAGAAAAATTAAAGCCACTTTAAGTAATACCTAAAATTAAATATTTAAAAACAGCATAAAATATAACCCAAAATTAAAAAATTTACAATTTTCACCTTAGTAGATAAGGAAAATGGCGATTTCTGATATAATACACGACTATCATTTATTTTAAAGCAAATATCTTTGTATTTTTGTACCATGTCGTCTATGGATACTTTTTAAAAGAAATTTAAGTGGCTTTTATCTTATTATCTCAAAAACGAAGCTAAAAATACAAGAGACTAAAAAGTTGTATTATACGTCAACGTCAAAAAAATTCAGTGGCGTACTATTTTTCCCCAATAATATAAGTTGCGGTGCCCACTGAGACACCACGAAACTTAATAATAACAACCTGATTAAAAGCGCCTTATTACTTTAAATAAATGTACCATTTTTTTTATCGGTCAAAGTATATTAAAAATATTTAGAAAAAAACTTTTTTTTCTTAAATTTTAACGCACTGTATCTCAGTAACGAAGCAACTACGAACATATATTTATAAAAACTTTTTTTCATAAAATAACATAAGAAATCACACCTAAAAGTTTCGTACCGTTGCTAAAAAACACCGTGTCTATTATAAAGAAAAAACAATATTAAAAAAATACCACCTCATGGTTTAAAAACTAGGAAAATTTGTTACAAGATTAGGAAAAGTCTGCCTTATCATACGTAGGTCATATCGAGATCATAGATTATACAGGGTGATCAAAAATAATTTCAATTTTTTAGAAAGTCAAATAGCAATATCTCTCTTATTTTAAATGGAACACCCTGTATTTTTTTACACCACATGATGACAAACCAAATGCTCTTTTAAATGGTGTATAGGTTGCCTATACCTATCTTTTATACTTTTAAGTAAATTCTGTTTTAACATATTTTTATTCCAAATGTCTATTTAAATGTAAGTAGGTAGGCTGTGATATAGCTATGCCTATTTACTAAGCCGTTATTGCAAAATGTAAATTTGTTGGAAAAAGCACAAAATTAAAAGATTTTGTATTATCTGCCACTATTTTTAAAATTCACATTTAAAAAATTCATTAGTTGCTTATAATGCTACTTCCATTAACACTTATTATTTCAGCTGAATGTGGTAATGATAAAACTTGTGTTTTTAAACAATCCTAATAACGCCTTTGGTCAGTTATGACGACATTCTGTGACCTATAACTCGTTTCTTCCATTATCCATAATCACTGTGTCAAATTTTTTAAAGCAACTATTAAGGTTATCAGATGGTTTCTCCTGGAATATTTTTTAGGATTAACTCTAGACTAAAGTAAACCATTTTTTCACATCCTACCAGTATTATATCATCTTGTTGTTGTAGAAGAAGGGTTTTTACTTAAAATCATCGAAATTTCTTTTAAACTGACTAAAACACTAGTAATCAATAAATGGTCGTTGTTATTTTCTTAAGAAAAATATTAATGGCTGCTATGTCACAGCCAACTTTAATTTAAATAAACATTTGGACTAAAAATTTGTAAAAACAGATTTTACTAAAAAGCACAAAAGATAGGTATAGGCAACCTATACACCATTTAAAAGAGTATTTTATTTGTCATCATGTGACGTAAAAAAATACAGGGTGTTCCATTTAAAATAAAAGAGATATGGCTATTTGATTTTCTGAAAAATTGAAATTATTTTTTGATCACCTTGTACAATATTTGATCTTGATTTGACCTACGTATAATATGGCAGACTTTTTCTAATCTTGTTACACATTTTAAAGTTTAAAGTGTTAAAGTAAAATCAATTTAATTTTACCTCTGCATTTTTCAAAAAAACAAATATCACAAAAACGAATAAAATTAGACACTTAGTACTATAAACAAACTTGAGTTATTTTTTAAAGTAGAATCTAAAACCGTCATAAAATATAGGGTGTTCCATTTAAAAAAATATAACTTTGATACGTCAAACTTTTTAAGACACCCTGTATAGACTAAAATAATTTTAAACTGTGGTCTTATCCGACCTGTATATGTTACAGAATTGATTTTTTTAAAACCCCATGATTATCCAGCTACAGACCGTGTCGAATATGGTGGGCCACCCTGTATTTATATAAGCATTACGTTTTCATTTCTGAAATCTGCAGTGCATTTTCAATATGCGACAACAATTTTGAGTCAAGAACTACTTTAAGATCTTTAATTTTAGAGACCCTATTTATATGATGATTAAATTGTAAACAATCTTTATTACGGGTATAATTAATAGCGAGGCACTTGTCAAAGTTCAAGAATAGACCTTTTCTTTTACATGATGCAACTAGACGATCCAAGTCACTTTGTATTTTCAGAGAATCATTTAAGCATTTTATTGGATAGTAAAACTTTAGATCGTCCGCATAAAGCAGAAACTTGCAGTTCCTAAAACACTTTATTTTCAACTTATTTCTAATATTATAAAATGTTTATAAAAGATTTAATGAAAATTTTACAATGCCTAAATTTTTATACTAAACTTTTAGGTACATCAATCTAACACTTTGTTGTTTATTCATACACATTCTCTTTAACATAGTAAACATTTTACGCGGTTGTAAACTTAAACTAGCTAGCCGACCGTGCAGCGGGCTCTCGCTATTAAATAATAGAGGACTTCTGGGCTATTATAAAAACATTAGACCGCGGTTAGCTTAGGGATTTAAGTTAAATTTGGCTGAATCTCGCAAATAAACTCGGGTAACCGAAGCTCTGAAAGTTATACCCGGTCCAGGATTTTCGAGAAATACTTGTTAAAGAAGCAATAAAAAGATTATTACTTATTACATAAAGGTTTTTAACCGGATGTTGGTAAAAATTAGATTAATAGTATATCATAGGACATTTCACTTATAAGGATTTAACTCCTAGTATGTTTGACAAACTAATATACAGGGTGTTTCCTTATTGCGGTAAGAAAATTAAAGGGCGTATTCCTGAGCCAATTTTCTGAAAAAAGTTCATATAAACATAGCTCCTCAAATATTTCGTTTCCAAGATACAGGATGTTAAACTTTTTAAAAAACCTAAAAATTTCTAAAACACCTTTTTAGTAAAATTTTTTAGACTAGATATAAACCTTGTTTAATTAAGTATTTGTTTTTGTTGTAACATAATTGCCAATAAGAAGTTATAACACTTCATTTTTAAAAGAAAAAATGCCCTGAATGGTCTAGGATTATGCAGTTTAGCGGATTTTATTTTTTCTGAAAAACTAAGCCTACGTTAAAATAGAAAGACCCAAAAAAGTTGTATTTTTAGGTGTTATATAGAAGTTGCAAAAAACTCAGTAGCGTACATTTTTTTATCAATAATATTAGCTAATATGCATCCCACGCTGCCACTGCTCTCAATAATTAAAATTATTTTAGAGCTAAATAAACTACCTAGTTTAACAAATACCAGAGCCAAATTTTATTAAAATCGGATAGGGCATATTTAAGATATTATTAGGAACCCGATTTTATTTTTAAAATTTAACACCCTGTATCTTAGAAACAAAGCATTTCCAGGCCTACGTTTATATGACCTGTATTCATAAAATTGGCTCAAGAATACACCCTTAAATTTTCTTACCGCAATTAGGAAACACCCTGTATATTAAAAGTTCTGTTATTAGGACACAGGGATGCAAACTGCTACGCTTTCACGCGTATCGCAGGCAAATGGCTTCTGCCTAGGCAAATGACTTCATGAAAATAACGTGTATATGTACAGTTTTGTATCTTAATACCAATAAATACTACTACTACCACTAATAATATTTATTTAAAAGCCATTTGCCTAGGTAAATGCATATGCCGTGGTCCTTGTTAGACAAATGACAGTGATATATTTGATGACATATTAGACGTACAGTGTGTTTCGCAAACTACAGTAAAAAGCAAAAGCAGGTGTAATTTGATTGGTTCGAAGCGCTATGTTATGCAAAACCGTCATATTGGGGCGGTCATGGTTAGTTAAATCTTTTTTATGTAATTTTCTTTAATAAAAATAAAAAAAAATAACTAACCAGAACTAACTATGTCCCACCCCATGTGACAGTTTAGCATGACCATCTGGTTATGCAAATATTTCTATTTCCATTTGCCTAGAAATTGCTTAGGCAAATAGAATCAAATGCAAAATGACTAGGGAAATAGCATTTAAAAATGAAAATACACCACTTGCCCAGGCAGAAGGCATTTGCATAAAACAACCATTTGTCTGCAACACCGCGGACTGTGAAAATCAACAGTCGCCAACGGCCTAGGAGAGCAGGAATATTCAAGTGATAACAGGCATTCTCACATTTGGTCAAATTTGATTATGAGTTTAGGAAACGAAACGCGAAATCAGAAACATCAGCTTGGTAAGGATTAGGAGAGATTACTCTGTAAAGCTCTCCTAAACTCATCAGCAGCGGATTTGATCAAATGTGTGCGTTAAATATTTAGCGTCGCTTTTTCGGTGTAAAAATTTGCAATAAATTAGCCAACGGCTTTGATTTTAATTTAATACTATTAAATATTTCTAAATACAACGCGCTCTAATGAATTTTGACAGTCAAAAAGTAGTGCGCAAAAAAATTATGAGCTATTAAGTAATATTCAGGATAAAAATTTGCAAAAGAAACCGCAAATAGTTTAGATTTTTATTTTTTACTAATAAATATTGCTAAATAAATTCCTATGGTAAATTTTGATGGTTAAAAAAATTTGCAGATTGAGGATATGAACTATTTAATATCTCGCGGCGCTTTCTTGCTGCAAATATTTGCAAAAAATTGCAAACGCTTAGGTATCAATTGAGCATCTATACGGAAACAATGACCTCAGATAATACTTTGAAGTCGAACATTTTGTTACCGTTGTTAAGAGATCTCAAAGTCCTAGCATGTACTTTCACGGTTTATCTCTTATTAACTATTTCGCAAAAGAATTCGACGCAACACTTTGAAATCCTCCTTAGAGCCATCTAATAAATTTCGATAATCAAAAAAATTTGTGCATAGAAGTTATATTAATATTGAATATACAGCGGCGATTCCTCGGTGTAAAAATTTGCAATAAACTCGCAAACTGCTTGGGTTTTGATTTTTTCCTTTTAAACATTTTTTAATAAATCCCCTTGATATATTTTAATAGTCAAAACATTTTAAAAATCGTTGATTTTGCGCACTAAAGTTGTGAACAATTAAATATCTACTTTTTTCATCCCTGGTCCACCTCCTAACTTCTTATATTACGAAACTGAATCTGGCGACTAAAATTAGGAAGTGGCCCAGAGACGAAAATAATACAAGCTAGGTGTAAAAATTTACCAACGAATTTTAATCAAGGTTTTGGTTTATTTCTACTTTTAAATATTTGTAATTGATGCCCACTGATAAATGTTGATAATTCAAAAAAATACCCATTGAAGCTACAGGCTATTATAGTTTTCGCGGCGCTTCCTTGGTGTAAAAATTAGCAGTAAATTCGCGAATGATTTGGATTTTAATTTTTAACTATTAAATATTTATAAACATAGCCCTCTGATAAATTATGATAATTAAAAAATGTTGTGCATAGAAGTTATAATATAATAAATATCGAGCAGCGTTGAAGTTAAAAGATGTTATAGTTTCAGCGGCGCTTCCTCCTAAAATTAGAAGGGTGACCAGAGACGAAAAAAGTACATGCTAGGTGTAAAAATTTGCAAAATATTTCGCGAATCGCTTAGATTTTGATTTTTAACTTTTAAATAATAATAAATAAAGCTCTCTGATAAATTTCGATAATCAAAAAAAACGTATTGAAGTAACAAGATCTTACAGTTTTCGTGGCGCTTCCTCGGTGTAAAAATTTGCAATAAATTCGCGAATGACATGGATTTTAATTCTTAACTATTAAATATTTACAAGTAAAACCTCTCGATAAATTTTGATAATCCGAATTATCAAAATTTATCGTGAGGATTTATTTATAAAAAATATTTAATATTAAGAAATTAAAATCTACACGGTGTATGCAGAAAATTTTAGGAGGTTATTTCTTAACAAAAAATTTAAAAAAATCTTTATATAAACATATCTTAAACGTCTTAGTTTTTAAACTACGGGGTGTTAGTTTTTTTAAGATGCTTTTTTATAATAACTTTGATACCCATTCAGATATTTCTACTAAATTTAAGAGACGCACAGAGAACGCATGTTTTGACATACAAAAAAAATGTTTTTTACCAGTATCGTCCATGAGGGGTCTTAGGTAAATATTTTTTAAGAAAAAAATGCTACACCACTGCAAATTCGCGAACGGCTTGGATTTTATGCTCATACCCTGGAGTCCCGAGTTTCGTCCAATTTGGGTTAAAATTCTTTGAGCTATTTAGCGTTTCCACACTTTTTGGACATACTGTATTGACCAGAAAATACTTCTACTTTTAATTAATTTTCATCATTTAATACCTAAGTAATTTATGAACTCTGCAACACGTTACACATTTAACAGGGTTGTAAGTATAAACTTTAGTGTGCTGAGTTTGCCATTAAATAATAAAATATAATTAAGCTGTTACAAAAACATCAGGTTCCGAGTCAGCTTAGAGATTAGAGTTAAAATTAGCTTAATCTCGGAAATAAACTTAACTTACCAAAATACAAATAAACAAGTAAAAACTAATTGGACTCACGTTTTAATTATGTTTAATAAATTTTATAGTAAATTTATTTTTTCTTTCTCGTTATTCTAAGAAACGGTAAAAAGCAAAAATTCGCATGACATATGAAAAAAATTAGTGGATTAAAATGGGAAGAAATATTTGTATAAATGTACCCAACATCTTTTTTATCTTTTGTGTTTGTTATGGATGAATAATTTCTTTATATAAAACACACACACGTTTGTGTAATAAGCTTTATTATTTTTATTAAAAAAATACCTATGGAAAAAAATGCTAAATGATCTTTATACCCCCAACAAAACTTTATATATTAAGAAACATACTTAATTGCAATCTAATTTTTAAATGGCTTTAAAAAAGTATCTTCTTCCTTGCTTACTCTGATCATGGGCCCACTTTAAACAGCTACATTAAATCCAGCCTTCTTGCCTGCATATTTATAATATTTCCTACTGCAAAATAGGCACATCGTATTTTTCTTCTTATATATATATTATTAGACGAAATTTAAAAAAATATATATTTTTTTTGGCCGGTATTGTTTTACCTCTTTTGAGGGGATCATTTTACCCCATCGGGCATAAAATTATTTAATATTAATTATTATTTTTATGCATAACCCTAATTAACAAAATTATTCCATATTAATATACAGCTAATGGGAGTGGTCTAAAATCTTGGCAAGATGATTCTGTTAACAGCGTTAAAAGAAAAAAAGGATGTGGCCAGGGAAAACGATTTATTGTCCTACAGGCCGGGTCTTCAACAGGATTTGTTTTAGGTGCTAGTTTAATTTTTTCTTCAAAATCTAAAAGTTTGGACTATCATGACAATATGAATTGCGAATTGTTTGAAAAATGGTTAAAAGAACAGTTATTACCCAATTTACAAGAGCCTTCTTTAATTATATTGAACAATGCTCCCTACCATTCAAGAATTTTAAATAAGCAACCAAATGCAAGTTGGTCAAAAAGGAAATTTATGATTGGTCCCTTGCCATATAATAATTTGCTAAAATCTGAACTTCTTTCAATGGCAACATCACTAAAAAACCAAACATTTATGCAGTTGACCAGATAGTGCGTGAATGGGGCCATGAAGTTCTACGATTGCCGCCGTACCACTGCCATTTTAACGCAATAGAACTTATATGGGCAGGGTCAAAATCCTATTATGAGAAGCATGTGGGCGCTGGGCTTAAATTTGATCAGGTTGAATTCGTTTGTAAAGAGGCACTAGACCACATCACAGAAGAATATTGGCGAAAATCAGTGGAACATACTAAAAAAATAATCAAAAGCTGGTGGGAGAGGGAACAAATACTCGATGTTCGAATAGATCCACTAATCATCATACCATTTAAGGATGACTCAGAAGATGACAAACAGTGTTTTGATCCAATTAGTGATAATGATTGATTAGTCTGAAAATTGGTTCTCCTTTTGATAAAATAATAAAGTTTATAAATCAGTATTCCTTGCAATATTCTTACACATCCACTAATGTGTGTTATATTTGTATTTAGCTTATATTATTTCTAAATAGTATTTCTTACTTTTATTTTCACAGATTTACATTAATCTTTAGTCTTTGACTTCTTCCGTTTGCATTTTTTTTCTATTATGGGGTCCTTTTTTCAAGTACCACCTTTTGCATCATTCTTAAGCTAATATCAAATAATTTAGTTATTTCTTATAGTATATTTATAGATGACCCTTTATTTGAATTTTTAAAATAATAATTGTTGTTCTTATTATATCAACGATGGTATTTTATTTTGTTTAGTATTTTGCTGTAATCAAATAAAAAACGCAATGTTCTTTTATTTGGAGACTTTTAAGTATATAAATATAAAAAGTATCCCAAAATTGTAAAAACGGCCAGATGTCTCAAAAAGTAAGAACAATAAAAAAAGTTTTGAATAAAAAAGTGTATGAAATGGTATATCCTAAAGTAAATCTAAGTAAAATATTATTTATGTATAAATATAACTTCTAACGTCAAATTGACTTTTAGAGGTACATATATTTGACCACCAAATAAAAACTCGATGACTTTTGTGCCTTAACCTATTAGTACTATATGAAGAATTTTATTGTCTATTATTACTTCAGCACTACAAAAATGTGGGTTTCCATTTAAAAATGTCAAAACCTAACTTAACCTTAAAATATCTATCAATGTCAGTTTTAAGGTCAAATATGTCAGCATATGATGTTTCGTTTGTTGTTATAGAACTTTTTAATTAAAGCTTTTTTTTATTATCCTTATTTTTCTAAATATTTAGCCTTTTTTACCTTTACCACAGTTTTATGTGTAAAGGTAAAGCGTGCAGTGGAAACAGTACAAACACCATTTTTTCCATCATTTGTATAATGACGTATCTTGTAGAACAGAGTTTTATTTTAGACCACTTTATAAAAATGAGCTTTTCAAAGCCTTGCACCGGTTTACTACTGCTGATTCAGTCATATATTATATGCCTAAGTAGTTTCCTTATTGACAAGCTAACCTAATTTGATCAAGTTAAAAGAGTTAAACTTGTAAAGTAATTTCGAGGTTCCAAATATGTACAAAAATTAAACTTTATTATTATTTTTATTTTTGGTTAAACTGGAAATTATATAACTTACCAACAATCCCAAATTTTATTATTTTTAAATCGAAAATTATAGAAATTATAGCCCAAAACTATTCCCGTTGCTACCAGATATATACGAATCAAAGGTCGAGTAAAGCTTTACGCAAACGCATATACTCTTATATATAAACACGTCTTAATATGTCAAAGTCAAAATGTCAAGTTTTCAAGTAAATAACATTTTAGCAGCCACTGTTTTTTTATTATTTGATTCATAATATGCATAATGACCTTTGCACCCGCATGTTAAGAGCGATTCCGACTATATGTACATTTATTACATTTCTAATGGAAATTAGAAATAAGGCCGAGTTTATAAATTAAGATTTAATTTTAGTATTCGTAATAGTATTAACCTAACTTAAATTCATATTTTTTTGTGGAAATTATTAGCTACATTTAACAAAAAAAGTAGCAAAACTTGAATAAAAAGGAGTTACCGGTTTTAACCTTTTTATGGCACATAAGCAATTAATATTTTTCCCTATTTTAGTCTTAAGTTTTGAATTTTAGAGACTTTTAAGGTCGTTTCTTAAGCCCAGAAAATTAAATTTGATTTATAAACACTTCAATTTTAATATATGTTCTTAAACCTTGTGACTAATGCTAATACTAATACTAAAACTAATTTCTGATTTATAAACCCGGCCTTATTCTTCAGATTCGGATGGCCATATTTCCGAAACTAATTAGGATAGATATATTAAATGTGGTATGTTATTTTAAAGCTTAAAGCGAGAAAGTATTTTTATATTCCTCACTGTATAAACCATAAAGTGTTTCATTAAAAAAAAGCATACTTTTTCATCGTACCCAGTATAAGTTTAGAGATAATTAAAATCCGATTACTGATTCCAAAAATACAGAATTAATAAAATTAGCCGATTTTTCGGTTTATCTTTTAATCAAAAAAAAAATAAAAAGCTTGGCCTCCTTTCCCACATTTGACCGAATTTATTTTTAAAATATTTACCTTAATCCTAAACGTTTCTGCTCCATTAAATTTCGATATTGCATTTTACTAAGTCTATAACTAATCGAAAAAGGATAGACACATTAAAAAGACCTCAGTCAACTATTTCAGGTAAGGGATTCTTATTTTCGGTCCAGTGTGGCCCTTTTTCAAAGTTAATCTGTGTTTTCCAATAAAGATAAGGCCCTGGATTATTCCGGATTATTTACCGTGAATCTTTCGATTTGTTTAGGGTCTTGGTTTGGATCCAAATGGGTCTTTTTGGATTTATTTTAAAATAAATAGTTATACAGGCTACACGTTTAAAAATAAATAAGGAGGCAAACAAATAATTTGTGTTAAAATATTACTTTTTAAAGAAACTGAAAGGGTGACTTCTCGTCGAACACTGTAATATAAAATGACACATTATTTTGTTATTGTCTTGGGGTATAAATCGATAAGTAATATTTATTACTATTTAAATTTATTTAAAACATAAAAATGATGTTTATTATGTTTTTACGAAATTTTTACTTTTATTACCAGTAGCAACTAATTTATTTCGGTGTTTTTTTAGGCCACAAATATTTTAAAAATTATCCCAAGCCACAGGCGAGGGAAAATTTTCTTAAAATAATCATGGCTGAAAAAAATCCCGAATAATTTAACCACATGTGGTATTCGACAAGAAAATTTCACACCAAATTGGTTTTACCTAATATTCTTTTAAACTTTATGTTTGTGCCTTTGACACGAGCCTCATAAGTGTAACATAAAATTTTACCAATAGTTCTTGGGCCAGTAATGAAATAGACTTTATGATAAGAACACTTTTAAAACCTTTTTAAGGGAGTTTCTTCTGACGAGTCTACCACAATTAATGTTAATTGTTTCTGGTGTCGGACTGGGCGAATGCATCACTTTTTTGCCGGACAAGATTACCACAATGTTTGCCATGCAATTTTTAAACATTGTACCAAAAATTGTAAGGCTTAAAGTCACAAAATCCGCCTAGTCCGATACTTGAAAGATGTGTTTGAGGCTTATAGTTATAGAAAGCTTAGAAACCATTACCATTTTTGGAAAAATATTTAAAAATTGCATGTAAAACATTGTAATAAACTTATATAACAAAAAAAAGGTGAGTCGTTCGCCCAGTCCGACACCTGAAACATTTAACATTGACTGTTTATGTTTTTAATTTATTTTTTTATATAATATTAAATTTATATTACTACAGTTAGTGAACAAAGTACATTTTGATTTTTTAGACTTATACCTAGTTTTCGTTTATTCTTTAAGTTCTTTAATTACTTCTGCTACTCCAGTCCTAAAATATTATTTTACTAACTGTAGTTGTATACACATGTCATTTGGGGAATTAAAACCGTACATTCTTTCATATTATGGTACGTCTAAGATACTACAACTGGTAGAAAATACCATTTTCTTCAATTAAGAATATTCAATTTTAGGCGAAAAACAAATTCTAAAACAGTATTTTCCAATCGGTTATGTTGATGTTTAATCAATGTATTATACGTCAAAGTTGTCACCAATTATACCGTATGTAAATGATAGGCATGATGTAAAAACAAATTCTATGATAATGTCAAAAAAATTTCACTATAATTAGCCCCAGGGTACCCCAGAAAAATTCATTTTTCAAAAAATACTTGGATTGTTATGGTAATGCAACTCAAATTACACATTTGGTTGGTCAAAAAATAGTGGTGTGGAATTTTCTATTGTTAATTTATGGAAAATTATGTGTTCGTCACTGCTTTATTCGTTATATAAATGGTAAGTAATAGTGTTACACAAAAAATCTAGATCACAAAATTTGTGTTTTAAACCTAGGTTTAATGTTGACAGCGCATTGACTAGCCGCCCTAAATCGACCATTCTAATATAATAACTTTGTCATGGGGGATTTAGATTAAGCGCTTCTATCGGATACTTTTTAAACACTTTAGGGACACTATGACATTTGTTTGTCGTATTTACTTGTTGTTGTTACAGTTAGTAATAACGCGATAAAAAATAAATAACTTTTAATTTACGTATGTAAAGCTAGCATTGTAAAGTGAGCAGAATTCAAAAAATTTTCTTTAAATTAAAGTGCTAATTTAGTGCTTAATTGGTGCCAAAATTAAAAATTTGGCGCTCTCTTCAGTTTCCGGAAAATTATACAATGCTAGCTCTAGATAAAGCTAGCATTGTATACACCAAAAATTTACTTTAAAACAAAATATACAGGGTGTCCGCTAAGTACTGGTACACAGAAAAATCACAGATTCTCTATGTCAAAATGTAAAGCTTAAACCATAAATACCTATGTCCAAAAGTTGATAATAAAGAAAATACAGGGTGTCAATGTAAAAAATTTTGTTCCACGACTGTTTAAAAAAATGCACTTTTTTAGTCGTTAACATGAAGATAAAGTACGCCATTCTAGTAGACTACATAAAGTGTCAAAAAGTAACCTTTTTTAAACTTTGCAGCTTTTTTACACTTTGAATTAGTGTTTTGTTTTCATGCCTACTACAATAAATTTAAATATCAATTTATGCAATTTAAACGTGACATCAACTGAACGAAACGGTCAAGTTACCTTTGATTTCGTCATTATATCTTTTAGTTCATGTGTCACTAGTTTTAAAATTTGACAATTTGCGAATAAATTTAATAAAAAGTATTTAATGGTAATAATGAATTTGGATGACTAAGAAATTAAAAGGAATTTATACTGTTTTAGTATTATTTCTACAAAAAGTAATCTGGGAAATTTTTTTACGGTCGTAGAAAAATATAGTATGTAACACATGCATAAAGTATCTTTTTTACTCATGGGATTGTCGAACTCGCCTTACGGCTCGTGCTGTCAAACTTCTCATTTGTAAAAAAATATCACTTATGCACTTGTTACATAAATTACTATTAATTTATTTCGATAACTTTAAATACGTTTTAAATATTTTAATAAAACTTGGTATCTAGGGGTTTTTAGCATGAGCTATTCGGATCTGATATTAATTTTTAATGTGTAAACCAGAGGGAGCTGACCACACTATTAAATTTTTTGTGCTACACTGTATGTACCAACTAAGTAAACCAGTAGACTTCCCAATGGTTTGTACACAAAAAAGGTATACTTTGTAAGAATGGTTCTGAGCAACCGTTTCCAAGGTATTTAAATTCAGGTGGTTTAGTAACACCATATATATAACTACAACTGCCTCATGATAAACGAATGATTTAATGTATTCATCCATATACTTTTTGTACAGGCCTTCTGAGTTCGAGATCAAAGACTCTGTTCACTGAGCTATCGGGAAGATATGTTTTACATTCCGCACTTTTTTCTTTAGTTGCATCTAGAAACAAACATAAAATAGAAATTCAACCAAATAGTTACGTATTTGGGCTCTAGCAGCTGCTTCTCCAGCAATTTTATTCTATTTTAAATTGTATGAATATGATTTTTTTTAATAAACAACCATTTATTATTATTATTCATTGATTATTATTATTATTATTATTAACATATAAATAAACAAAAACTGTTGAGAGGTAAAAAAATGCCAGAAAATAAATAAAAAATAAAACTGTTAAGCAGGAAAAGCTACAGAAAACCTCCTTTTTCATGGCTTTTTATTAAACTAAAGGTTGGTCCAACCAAAACGCACCATGTTAATTCTAAATAATGCAAAAGGTTTAAGAGAATTCTTTAAATATTTTTTATTATGATAGAAGGATCTATGACAGTTATTTGTAAAACAAAATATTGGCAAATGTTCGCCACGGCTTCGGTGGCAAACCTCTATCTGACGGTCCATATTTTCAATGACTCTGAGACATAATTAACTTTTAATGTTGTTTATGTGCTAAATTATCTCATTCTTCGTGCATTCGTTAAGAAGCAGAATTGCCTTATTTGGGCAAATTAGAGCAACTTGAAAAGCCGATGTATCCACAAAAAGTGCCTGTTTGGTGCGGTTTATGAGCTGCCGGCGCGGCGTCATCCGTCCGTACATCTTCGAAAATGTGGTGAGCCAAGCAGTTACCGAGATTTTGGTGTACAGAAATTGAGAATATGGATCTGGATGATATGTGGTTTCAACATGATGGTACCACTTGCCACATAGCCAATAAAATAATGGCTGTTTTACTCGTGAAATTCAATGGCTGTGTAATCTCATGTCATGCTGATGTTAATTTGCCACCATGATCATGTGTTTTGACACCTTTAAACTGTTTTCTATGGAAATATTTAAAAGAAAAAATGCACATAGTTAAAAAAGGATAAAATACATAATTCGGCACATTAGGGACCTTGAGCCTCAATTATGTCTCAGAGTAATTAAAATTATTGACCATCGGGTAGAGTGGTAGAGATATGCCACCGAAGCCGTGGCAAGCATTGCGCCAATATTTTATTTTACACATAATAGCCAAGATCTTTCTATCATAAAAAAAATTAAGAGAATTTCCTGAAAACTTTTGTTTTATTTACATTTAACATCGTTTGTTTTTTTACTTTTGCACTCTGGCTGTCGTATTTAGGTTGTTAGACGATGACGCCCGAATGTTTTCTAAAATGTAATGTTGATGTGATGTGTTGTTTTCAAAATTGCCTGTTTTTAGCCGAGACACGCACCAACACTAGAGTAATATTCTTTGCCAAATTGGATCTAGACACCCATATTGATCAGCTGATTAACCAAATTGCAACACTGTGCTGCACTCTGTATATAAATCATCCTGAAAAACAAACAAATTCATGCTTTTCGATAATTCTTTCTCTTTATCTCCTTTTTAACAAGTTTCCCCGTAGGTTTAAGCCTTAACCCAATGTCCCTATTGGTTTCTTTCTATTTGTCCGAGTCGAACTTTACTTTCCGAGATTTACTCCGGTTTAACTTTAATCTCTATGCTCGCTCTGATGCTTTTTAATGGCTTTAAAGTCTTTCATTATTTAACAGTCAAACCCTTGCACGAGTAATTAGCTAGTTTAATGTTTAAAGCCTCGTTAAATGTTTATTATGTTACATGGATTGCATTAATGATTAGAATTATTTGTAAGAGCAGTGTCATGCAGGGTGTTTGTTACCCCCAATTTAGAGAAAAACTATTAAATCATGATTATTTATATATATATATATATATATATATATATATATATATATATATATATATATATATATATATATATATATATATATATATATATATATATATATATATATATATATATATATATATATATATATATATATATATATATATAATATATATATATATATATATATTATATATATATATATATATATATATATATATATATATATATATATATATAGTTTAGATGTGGTTTTCTTTCTTTGCCTTCTATATGTTTATTGTTTAATTATTTAATATTCTTGGGAATAAAGGTCAGATAAAACCAGGGCCGCATTAACTCTTTAAGGCGCCCTAGGCTAGAATTCCCGGAGCGCCTATTTTCCATCAAAAAAGAGAGCAAAAAAAGTCCTTTCCTCCGTAGCGCCTATTTTAAGTGCCACCACCCGAAATAAAATTGATGACCAATAAAAAAAAAGTCATTTCCTCCCTTCTAGCGCCAATTTTTTCATGGCGCCCTAGGCTGTAGCTTAGTCAGCCTAATGGATAATACGGCACTGGATAAACAAAATTTTCTTTATAAAATACTATTTTAATTTTAACGTTTCGGCTCTCCGGTATGAGGCCTTCATCAGAACTGTAAATACAAAGAGAAAAAAACACAATAGGGCTGTAACCAATTACAAAACTGAATATAGTTACCTTATTAGTAGAAATTTCCATATCCAGTCAGTGTTAACATAAAACACAAAATTTTTGGACGATCACAAAAAGGATTGTAGCATACATATATTACACACATAGCGACACAATTTTAAAATTTGTTAATAAAGGACAGCAGCCGTTATGACTATTATTTTTGTTTTTATACATATCATTTCCTGAAATTCTCTTTTTTTGGATTACTTTCAGTTTTAGAATTTTGTGTTATTGAGGTCAATGAATGGTTTTGTTCTTGTGTGTGATTTGTAGAGCTGTTTTGTTTTTCGTATTTCAGTGAGCATTGAGTCTATTTTTCAAATACTGGCTAGTTTGTCCAATGTACACATTTTGGCAGTTTTACACGGGATCCTCATAAATTATATTACTTTTTTATTTTTGTCAATTTTGTCTTTTAGATAACTGAAATTTTGTTTTTAAAGATTTGTGCCTGTAGCTCACTGTATACTTTCTTTGAATAGCTTTTGAATGTCTTCAGATAGTTGTAGTGCGTGGCAGATGATAAGATAGTGTTGTATTGGCACTATTTTTGTTGTTTTTGCATACTATTATAAAGTGATAAATCCTTCTTTAAAAATAGTTAGACAACCTCCTCAAAACCTTTAATAGTTACATCTAATAAACTCTATTTTTAAAAGAAGGATTTATCAATTTTATAATAGTATGCAAAAACAACAAAAAAATAGTGCCACAACAACACATTACCTTTCATTACCTTACGTACCACAATTATCTGAAAACATTCAAAAACTATTCAAAAAAGAAAATATTACAGTAGCTTACAAGGGACACAATCTTTTAAAACAAAATTTCAGTTATCTAAAAGACAAAATTGACAAAAATAAGAAAAGTAATATAATTTATGAGATCCCGTGTAAAACTGCCAAAATGTGTACATTGGACAAACTAGCCAGTATTTGAAAAATAGACGCAATGCTCACAAATACGACGAAAAAAACAAAACAGCTCTTACAAATCACACACAAGAACAAAACCATTCATTTGACTTCAATAACACAAAAATTTTAAAAACTGAAAGTAATCCAAAAAAAAGAGAATTTTAGGATATGATATGTATTCAAAGCGTAAAAACACGGTAAACGCAAAAACGGTCACAAAAATTTAAGCAAATTATACTACAATCTGCTCAGTTGATTTCTAGCACATTACGTAACTATTTATTTAAAAAAATAATATTAGAAAAATTTCTAAGAACAATTTGAATCAACAAAACTACTTAAACCTACAAATACTGCCACCTTTTAATAATAACATCAATTGATACTCTAGCATGAGAACAACCTAAAAAATCTCCAAAATTTTATGCGGTGGATTAACATATATTTTTTAATATACCATAGATGTCGCTTTCCTGAACGGTACAAAGAAATAAATTCCCTTTAATAATTTAAATTAAAAAAAAAACAAAAATAATAGTCATAACGGCTGCTGCCCTTTATTAACAAATTTTAAAATTGTGTCGCTATGTGTGTAATATATGTATACTACAATCCTTTTGGGATCGTCCAAAAATTTTGTGTTTATGTTAAATTTTAACACTGACTGGATATGGAAATTTCTACTAATAAGGTAACTATATTCATTTTTGTAATTGGTCACAGCCCTATTGTGTTTTTTTTCTCTTTGTATTTACAGTTCTGATGAAGGCCTCATACCGGAGAGCCGAAACGTTAAAATTAAAATAGTATTTTATAAAGAAAATTTTGTTTTATCTGGCCTTTAATCCCAAGAATATTAAATAATTAAACAATATACATATAGAAGGCAAAGAAAGAAAACCACATCTAAACAATATATCAAGCATGGGTGAAAATATGCATTTCTATCAAGACGTTGCAAGAGAATATGGCAAAGATGCAGTAGGATTTATGAAACATTTTTCCAACTTAAAAACCAAACTAGCAAGTCAAACAAATCGACGAATTTTTCTTCTTCGTTGCAAAATGGAGAAAGTAACACCAATTTTTTAAATCTTAATGTTAGGCATATAAGTTTTAAATGTACAAACCTTGAGAGAAATTTCCATGAATCTATTTTTCCTAAATTTAAGTATAATGTCCTAAACTTACTTATTACTGATACAACAAAACAAATTAATATGTTGCAAAATCAAATAATGGGCATAGAACAAACTCTATGATCATTTTTACCATACATAACTATACAAAATTTCTTAAGCAGCCAAAATCTAAAATAAGAAAATCTTTTAAAACTGTCAGAAAAAACACAAAAGTTTGACATACTAAAAAAACAAAAATATTGTCCTACCAATAGTTTGCAAAAACAAAATTGGATTGAGAATTTAACGGATACTGTCATCCCGGATTATGTCACGGAAATACTTAGTTTAGGACCAAATTTTCCTATGCCGTTCGAAAATCCCACCGACATACCAATACCTGACATTATTACCAATATTGAAGTATCAATCACAAATTTACAATCAAGTGCAAAAGACGACATTCGATCAAGGTGCTGCAATTTAATAACTAATCATAAAAACAAAGCTACCCAAACCAAAAAAATACCACACAAACTACCTTATGTCACAAATTAAAAAAACAAAAATATTTATAAAAAATAATCCAGACTTAAAAATCTTAATACCTGATAAGTCAAACAAAACAGTAATAATGAAATCTACTGAGTACGATAAAAAAATAAATGACCTTTTACAAGACAACACAACATATAAAATCATTAGGAATGACCCCACTAATGTTTTCCAAAAGGCAAGTAATGACATAATCTCACACTGGGAAAATAAAACCTATATATCACCTGCTACAGCTAAAAACCTGAAAATCCACAATGCGACTTCCACCAAGATTATACGGTTTACCCAAACTACACAAAAACGGCATACCACTTAGACCAATCGTATCATGTACACAATCACCATTTGAAAAACTTTCAAAATATCTCAAAAATATTCTTAATAACGTAATAAACCAAAATCAGTATTATATAAAAGACTCATGGCACTTTAAAGAAAAAATCAAATCAATTAGTCTTCCCGAAAATCATTTACTCATATCTTTAGATGTTGTTTCACTATACACAAACATTCCTATAACCCTGGCCAAAGACATTATTAAAAAAAAGTGGGATCAAATAAAATTACACACAGATATTCCCCTAAAAGACTTCTTAGAAGCCGTCGAAAAACATTAAATTCAACCTATTTCTTATATAACGGCCAATATTACAAACAAATTGACGGATGTGCTATGGGGTCCTCTATCTCAAGTGTAGTAGCACAACTAGTCCTTGAAGATTTTGAGGAAACAATTATAAATACAAAATTAGACTTTCACCTGCCATTCTTCTTTCGTTATGTCGACGACTGCATAACATCGGCTCCACAAGACAAGTTAGACAACCTCCTCAAAACCTTTAACAGTTACCACAATAAATTACAGTTTACAATAGAAGTGGAAAAATACAAAAAATTAACTTCCTTGATCTAACGTTACACAATAAAGACAAAAAAATAGAAACAGAATGGTACACCAAAGAAACCTGGTCAGCCAGATATTTAAATTTTAAGTCCCAACATCCCTTATCCCAAAAAAGTCAGTTATCATAGGCCTTGCTGATAGGGCAATAAAGTTGAGTGATCCTAATTTTAGAAACAAGGCAATCGAAAAAGCCAAAAACGCCTTAAGATTAAATAACTATCCAGAACATCTAATAAACTCTATTTTTAAAAGAAGGATTTATCAATTTTATAATAGTATGCAAAAACAACAAAAAAATAGTGCCAAAACAACACATTATCTTTCATTACCTTACGTACCACAATTATCTGAAAATATTCAAAAACTATTCAAAAAAGAAAATATTACAGTAGCTCACAAGGGACACAATCTTTTAAAACAAAATTTCAGTTATCTAAAAGACAAAATTGACAAAAATAAGAAAAGTAATATAATTTATGAGATCCCGTGTAAAAACTGCCAAAATGTGTACATTGGACAAACTAGCCAGTATTTGAAAAATAGACTCAATGCTCACAAATACGAAAAAAAAACAAAACAGCTCTTACAAATCACACACAAGAACAAAACCATTCATTTGACCTCAATAACACAAAAATTCTAAAAACTGAAAGTAATCCAAAAAAAAGAGAATTTCAGGAAATGATATGTATAAAAAAAAACAAAAATAATAGTCATAACGGCTGCTGCCCTTTATTAACAAATTTTAAAATTGTGTCGCTATGTGTGTAATATATGTATACTACAATCCTTTTTGTGATCGTCCAAAAATTTTGTGTTTATGTTAAATTTAAACACTGAGTGGATATGGAAATTTCTACTAATAAGGTAACTATATTGATTTTTGTAATTGATCACAGCCCTATTGTGTTTCTTTTTTCTTTGTAGTTACAGTTCTGATGAAGGCCTCATACCGGAGAGCCGAAACGTTAATATTAAAATAGTATTTTATAAAGAAAATTTTGTTTTATCTGGCCTTTAATCCCAAGAATATTAAATAATTAAACTAAATATATATATATATATATATATATATATATATATATATATATATATATATATATTTAGATATATTGCCCGGTATATATGTATATATATATATATATATATATATATATATATATATATATTTATATATATATATATATATATATATATATATATTTATATATATATATATATATATATATATACCGGGTGATGCATCGCCGGGCGGGACATAGGATGTATTTTTAATGGGGTCAATTATTGGCTCCCCTAATTATTTTAGAGAAAAATTCTATTGAAGTTTATTGAAGAGCATGCAAATCTACGTCCATGGTAAAAACTTTAGATTTTATCGGTTAACCCGTTTTCTAGTTGAATGCTAATATATTTCTAAAAATTGTTACATTATTATCGCGTCATATTTATGAACAACAATAAAAATACCAGTTAGCCTGACATAACGTTGTCATTTTGAAATTTAGTGCTTTATTATTATCCAAAAAATCATAGAGCGAAAAGATTAACCATGAGTTATACTACTGAAGAAAAAGTATTAATGATTAAATGGGACTATCAAGGAAATATTTACCAAAAGGTGTCAGACATGTTCGCTGCTCAGTATCCGAATAGACCGATACCCGGAAAATCAACAGTCGATAGGACTATCAAAAATTTGAGACCAAAGGCACAGTGATAAATAATTGCAGATGTGAAGCTAGGGAGTATCAAAGAGAAGAAAATGTAAGAGATGATAGAGACTTGGAAATTTTATTGCACGTGGAAGAAAATAAAGGGAAGGTGAATACAAGGAAACTTCAGGATATCATAGGAAAAGATCAATCAACAGTGCTCCGGATTTTGAAGAGGCATAAATACATTTTATACAAATATAAAAGACATCAAAAGCTAAGGGATGGGATATATAATATATATATATATATATATATATATATATATATAATATATATATATATATATATATATATATATATAACTTGCACCATGCGACCAGTTTTCTTAAAGTGACGTTTAGAAATTTCAAATTTTTTTGTCCATTTATCCTCTTGTAACACCCATCCTTGGAGACACTGTATATTTTAAATGCCCACTAATCTCTTGCTATTCGCCATTTTGGGGAGGCTATGCGTAGGACAGCTTCCCATGTGCTTAAAAAAGAACGGAATTGTCAAACCACCTTAATGTAATTACTTTATTTAGTTAGCTGGCTTTGTTAATATTTAAATCACCCAATCAACTTAAAAAAAATACCATTTCCGTTTCGTTTTTACGGATGTGGGACCACGCCTTTACGAAATCTGTAACCAAATTTTGATTGGTTATTTTATATCTTAACAGCAGGTAGGTATTAAACTTTTTAAATTTGTTAAAAAGTTACTAAGTTTGGTTGGTTCAATTTCCTGAGATAAAATAAATGGGACATTTCATTTAGAAAACAAAAAATAAAAGAAGAATACGTATAATATAAAATTGAAAAATCGATTCCACATGACCAAAGCCTTCTGGATGTCAAATTTTGTAAATGCAGCTTTAGCGACTTTTAAGATATTCAAGATTTGTTGCGGTACTTTTTACTGACGCAGGGTGCAATATGTGAAATCAACTCCTCCATATTCAAAAGTGTATTAATTTACCAACAGTAAAAACCAAAAAAAAAAAAAAATAAATAAATAACTTAATATCTCTCTAAAAAATAATTTGCTTATACCTCAGTATATTTTTTTCGATTGGTAGCGTATGCATTAATACCCGCTCTGAGAGAAATCTCATTCGGGCATTTAACACGAAGGGCGCAGTGCATCGGACGGGCCGTTGAAAAAGCTGCGGTTCCGATTCCGCGTCAGGATCGTCGGTTATTTTCCGGCAGAATTTACGGCGGTCGATTTTCGGAGACCGCGAAAACCAATATAGGCGCGAATTTATCAAAAACTTCTGCTTAAAATATCGACTCTATCTGTTTAAGAGATTAAATGGTTAAGGATTTTTTTCAGTTCCTATAATTTTTGTTGGCTGGCTACGAATATACAAGGTGTTTCCTTACTAAGGCACGAAACTTAAGGGGCGTTTACCTACAGTGTGGGCCAAATTAAACTTGCACACTTTTTAACTAATGATAACTTTTTATCTGTTGCGCGTATCTTTTTATTAAAAAAAAATTAAAAAGGGTTTTTAAATATTTTAAAACGGTTTAACCTATTTATATGAAATTTGGTACATTTATCTTATATAGTTAGGCGCTTGTAAAGCTTTACATACATTAAGATTATTGCGTCCAGTGGCGTCTTAGTGGACAGCACAGTCAATATTATTGAGAAAAAAATACGCCACTGACTTGTTAGGAAGTTTTTGTACTTTTTACGATTAAGCAATAAAAAATGCAACGTTTTTATCTCTAATATATTCTTTGCATGTAGCTTAGTTTTCGAGAAAAAAGTTAAAGCAACTTTAATTTCTTTTAAAATGTACCCATAGACAACATCATATAAAAACAAAATTACAATAAACAATAAATTAGCAGTCCTGTAATTTATCGGAAATCGTCATATTTTTTACTCACTAGGGTCAAAAATCTTTATTTTTTATTTTCGGATTTTATTTTATGTTGTTTATGGATTCTTTTCACAATGACCTAGAGTGGCTTTATTACTTTTTATTTTTAAAAACAAAGCAAAACACAAAGAATTTATAAGAACTTAAAAGTTGCATTTGCTTAATTGGAAAAAATTATAAAACTTAATAAAAAGTCAGTGTCAAACGTCAGATTTTTTCTTATTAATATTGGCTGTGTTGCCCACTGTGACGCCACTGGACCCAATAAGCTTAATTTAAGTACAGCTTTACAAGCGTCTTGTTACATTGAATAAATGTAGTAAACTTCATTTAAATTAGTTAAAGGGTTTTTAAGATATATAAAATACTTTTTTACACTTTAACGCTCTGTATTTTAAAAATGTAGCTAATTCGGACATGTTTAAATAAACTTTTTTTTTATTAAAAATGATATTAAATTACCTCCAATAAATTCCGTACCGCAGTGAGAAAACACCCTGTATATAAACGGTCAGGGAAAAGGACAATGATCATGAAAGGTGAATTTAAAAAAATACAATTTTTTTGATTCGAAGCCAAACAAGAGGGGGATTTCGGGATTAACTACAGCGCGGCAGATTAATATACATTGTACCTCCACCAAATATGAGTTTCGTATACATATAAGACCGCCTGTCATGGATAAAAAATCAGATTAGTAAAAAATATATATGTATGTTCATCAGAAATTTTCGAGCGCATCGGGCGAGTTAATTAGATGCTAAAAAATGTATATTTCACTAATCTGACAATTTGAGATTGACGTAAAGAAAGGCTACAAAGTTGTAAAAAGAACGTCATCTGGACATTCTCGAGTATGGCTATTTTTTTCTTTTTTTTTTTTTTTTTTGAAGATAATGATTCAAGGATAACGAAAAATATAGAATTTGACGATTTTCACAAGCCCAAATAACAACAGTGCTTTTTGACATATTTAAAATTCTATAGCTCCTTCCTGCATAATACATATAACATTTTTTCCTCACTTTCATCTAAGCTTTGAAACCCGCTTCACCCGCTCGACTAAAACCTCATTTGACATCGTGGGCTCCCCTACTTTTATATTTTTTGATGTAGAATCTGCCCCTAAACTTTCTAAAGACACCCTGTATATCTGTCATAGAAATTTTTACAAACCTTAAAACCTTTTTACATAAAATACGTATCACTATAGGGCCTCCTGGTAAGTAGATGTTTATTAAATTACCGAGTTATTTCACCACTTAAAATGGTCATTACGCGTTTTTTTTTCTCTTTCGCTTGGATATTTCCTATTTCAAGTTTCTTCTGCCCATAGCGACTCAAGAAATTATATAAAATACTTAAAGAGAAAATTTTAAATATCATGATATCCTAAGCTACTTAACGTTACTAATTAAAAACTAATCCCTTTTAAGGAAACCTAAAAAGAAAATGAAGACTCCTAATAGGCCAATTTTTCAATCGATAAAGAATCTTGGCTTTTAAAAGACACTTTATCAAGGAAAACAAAACACTCTAAGATTTTCCGCTTGATCTTTTTGAAAATAAAAAGCTTGAGTATTTTGCATACAGTAAAAAAATCTGTTTTGTTTTTGGGTAAAACCAAGAGCCTAACATACCATATTTGCTGGATTAAAAATGATGGTAAATCATCATTTTTGATCTATCAAATATATGTCAATTGTTTGACTAAAGGAAATAAAAACGTGATAATTTTTATTATTTTAAAGTTTGAGGAAGCTACCATAACTAAAATCTGTTTATTTTCTATGAAGAATAAATACTGAAACCACAAAATGTATTGCATTGCTTTGAAAAATTATTTACCATGTTTACAACATAAAATAGTTATTTACATCACGAGAGAAGAAAGTACCACTTTTCTTCCTGGGAATGGTTTAATGCAGCAACCATCTAGGGAAGGAAAAGGCACTTTACTTCAAGAAGAATGTATATTATTTTTTCTGTCAAAGTTTTTGTGTGTGTGGCCCATTACCTATGCAACAAATGGGAAACTTTTTTATTTGTAATTTGTCAAATTTTGTATTTTTTTAAGTTGGTGTATCTTTTGTATATACAAAAGTTTTAAAGGTTTTAGTTTTTTTAAGTTTACCACTTTCGTTGACACCCTGTATAATCAAAATACATTTTTTTATTAAAATGTACAAATATGATTTATTAGGTTGCCTGCTCAGGCATAGTTAGTTATTTATATTACGAAGAAGGAAAGTGCCACTTTTCTTCCTGGGAACGGTTTAATGCAGCAACCACCCAATGAAGGAAAAGACACTTTACTCCAGGAGGAATATACAGTGTATCTACGTTAGTTGTGTAAGTTGGTTGTAAGTTGGCAGCATATGGGAAACTTTTTATTAATAATTTACGTAAAAAGTTATTCTTTATAAAAAGTTTTGCATGGTCTAAAACCTTAAATGCAATCATCAGATATCAAATTGTGTCAGTCATTTACGAGATATGCCCGAAAATGTAATTTTTGCTCAAGAGTAAAGTACCTGTATTTTTGCTAATATCGCAAATTGTCATAAAGAAAAGATGTTTAGAATTAAAAATTACCTACTTCCAAATATGCAAAATAAACAAAATTAGTCCTCTACTATGGTGGAGGAGCTTTCGAGGTACTGATCCATAAGATTTCTGAGTGCACCAGTTATTTCTGCAGCAACAGAGAGAACATTTAGCACATTTAGCTGGATCCACTCCATAAAACGAAATAAATTAACAACTGAAAGAGCATCAAAATTTGCATTCGTTTCTCACAATTAAAAATAAAAAAATAAGAGAAGTAAAAAAGTAAAAGATGCAGTAGCACAACAAGATACTGTTTTGTTCCCCACTCTGACTAAGTATAACTTGATTATGACTAAATCCACTAATCAAAGAACTACAAGTGCTGACCAGCCAAAACAAGTAAAAAAAAAGAAAATTATCACTACTAATCTTGAAGAAGATACTGCAGGTGATATGGATACGGAAGAAGAGAATATCCCTTACGCCGATTCCTCGACGAAAAAAGGACACTGATGAGGATGAAGATAAAGACAATTTCTAAAATTTTTTTTGAAAAGAGTTTGTGAAAAATAAAAGTCTGTTCTTTGTCTTTCAATTTAAAAAAATCTATACAGTGTGTCCAAAATTAGTAGGGAATGTATTGGGATATTGGAAACTAAAAGAGATAGAAAGACGGTTAAATGGGGAAAGTTATAGACCATTTAACCTTTAATTTAATGCGGTTTTGATGAAGGCCGTATCTCGTTTGGTTTTTGAGTTATTTTGAAAAAACTAAAAATGTGCATTTTAGAAAAAGTGCTGTAGTTTTTTTATTTCAAATAATTTTTGGAATCCGTAAAAACATTGTTAGGGTAACTTTTTAAGAGGAATACATTCCTGTATTTAGATTTTAATTTTAACGTTTCGGTTTTAAGATATCATCAACTTTTGTTTTTCTTATGGCCGCCATTTTGTTTTTTTCTACATTTTCAAAGAGCGTTTTATTCCCTTTAAATTGATGTATAACACTTAATTAAAATTTTTTTGTTTTATGTCAAAAACATTAAAAACCATTTTTTGGTCGAGTTGGCCACGACTGCCTCTAGAAACAATTGCGAAAATGTCGTTGCTAAGACGAAGTTGTCAAATATTCTCATTTAGTTACATATTTTATTGTGTTATTGGAAAATTGTGTTAAACGTATCCACAAAAATGCCGGAAATTTTTTCAAGCGAAGAAACATTTGACATGTTAGTTATTTATATTAAAAATCACAGAAATGCGGAGAATGCAGCAAACAATTATTTGGAAAGTTTTCCCGAAAGACATCAACCTGGGATAAAAATGTTCTCCACACTTACTACCAACCTACTTGCATATGGAAGTTTTGAAAAACCTCGACCAAAAGAGTATCAAAAAATAATGAAGCTCGAAATAGAAATATTCAAGAATATTTTGCCGATAATCCTACATCTTCTACACGAGTTGCAAACGGCGAACTTAACATTCCGAAGTCAACCATACATCACGTTTTAAAATTATCCCATTATCGCCCATATAAACCCACCCTTGTACAAGGGCTTAATGAGGGTGATTTTCAAAGAAGACTTCAATTTTGCCATTGGTATCGTAATAAATGTGAAGAAAACCCAATTTTTTTTAGAAAAGTTTTATGGACGGACGAAAGTCATTTTACAAATTGTGGCGTATTTAACAAACATAACCACCATTACTGGGCTGTAGAAAATCCCCAATTACAGGAACAACGTAGACTGCAAGTTCGATTTGGCTTTAACGTATGGTGTGGAATTTATGGTAATAAAAACATATTAGTTATTATTTTTATTTTTTTTATAATAAATTTTTTTAGCAAATCACTTAATTGGGCCTTTTATTTACGAGCAGACACTGAATGGCCAAAGATATCTTGAGATGCTGCAAAACGAAATAATTCCAGCAATTAGGGAAGTAGTTCCACCAAATGATTTTAACAATTTGTGGTTTCAATAAGATGGATGTCCCGCTCACAATTCTAGGGAGGTGCACACATTTTTATCGGAAACTTTTGGTGAGAGAATTATCTCAAACAATGGGCCTGTTCGGTGGCCTGCCAGGTCTCCAGACATCACTCCTTTACACTTTTATTTATGGGGTTATTTAAAAATTAAAATATATGAATTTGATCCTCCTGAAAATGTACAAGTTCTTGAAGACCGTTTGCGGGATGTCCTATTAAGTATAAACAGAAACACTCTTAACCGCGTTACCAGAACTGTTTTAAAGAAGTGTCAAAAGTGCATTGAAAAAACGGTGGACATTTTGAACTGTAGCGTTATTTTTGGAAAAATTATTATTTTTTTATTATTTTATTAATATTTATTAGTTCCCTGGTTGCAACTCATGTAGAAGATATAGGATTATCGGCAAAATATTTTTGAATAATTCTATTTCGATTTTCGGTATTTTCTTGATACTATTTTGGTCGAGGTTTTTCAAAACTTCCATATGCAAGTAAGTTGGTAATGAATGTAAAGAGCATAGTTTTTCTTAGGATTTATATTTTTTTCCAATTGTTAGTGCAAATTAAAAGAAGATAAGTTTGATTTTTGTATTGTTATAGGTTGAGTTAAACAAAATAATATAAAAAAGTAAATATACTAATTTTTGGTAGAAAGTACAGCTTTATATTATTATTATTAAATATTTTATCTGTCATTACAAACAAAGTAAATCTCCGTCTTTGTTTGGGTACATAGGCTTTTAAAAATCAAAAATAGTTTTTTAACATAGTTTATTTTTAGGAATCAAATGGCAATTGTTTATAAAGCTATTTTCCTATGCAGTCATGGCCAACTTAGCAAAAAATATTTTTTTCCTTTTTTGACATTAAACAAAAACATTTTAATAAAGTGTTGCACATCATTTTAAAGGGAAAAAAACGCTCTTTAAAAATGTGCAAAAAACAAAATGGCGGCCATAAGAAAAACAAAAGTTGATGATGATATCTTAAAACCGAAACGTTGAAATTAAAATCAAAACGCATGAATGTATTTGTCTTAAAAAGTTGCCCTAACAATGTTTTTACAGATTCCAAAAATTATTTTAAATAAAAAACTACAGCACTTTTTCAAAAACGCACATTTTCAGTTTTTTCAAAATAACTCAAAAACCAAACGAGATACATCCGTCATTAAAACGGCATTAGATTAAGCTTTAAATGGTCTATAACTTTCCCCATTTAACCATCTTTCTATCTCTTATGGTTTCCAATATCCCAATACATTCCCTACCAATTTTGGACACACGTATACCCACATAAATAACCAATTTGGGTAAAAAAATAAATACCCTGTTTTTATGTCCTACACTAACGTCGCATAAACAACAAATATACCCCGCGTTCCGACAAAACAGTAACTTCTTATTGTGCAGAAAGTTTATAAAATAATTTTGAATGACCGCTAGGTAAAGTTTGATGAGATAGCTGAGCCTGTGAAAATATAGAAAGAGCAAACTTTATCACATTTAACTAAAGTTTTAAAGATGACAAAACTATTGCCTAATCTAGATCAAAATCTTATTCGCATCATTATCTTAAAAAAGGTTTAAATACTTTTAACCGTCTTTCAACTAGGTAAATTTTTTTTTTTTAATTGACCGGAAAATTGAATTTTCCACTTAATTCTTTAAGCGGAAAATGCTATTTTACAGGACTAATTTACTTTCCGGTCCCTAGTTTACTTTCCGGTCTCTCATTTACTTTCCGGTCCCTGATATCAAAAATCCTGTTAGCCATGACAAAAATTGTCAGAGTTCAATTGTTACTATTTGACAGTTCAAGATATTGTAAAGAAAAGAAAGCATCATTTTGCCAAAATGGAGTCAGACATGGACAATCCAGATGAAATAATTGAAGCAGCGTCCTTATTGTCGTTTAAATATAACACTAAAAATTTACACAGTTTTTTTTTCCGGTCAATTTAAAAAAATTATGTACGATACTCGACCGGAAATAATTTTTACGGGTCTCCTCAAAACTACAGGACTCGCCTACGGCTCGCCCTGTAAATGTTTTTCGTCGACCCGTAAATAGCTATTGCCGATTTGTTATTGTTCATAAAATTTTGACTGAAGACAAGATAACAACAAAGACATTGGGAAGCCAAGGCAATTCCATCGGCAAAAAAGGTTTAACGCAACATCCCGGTTTAGTAAATAAGAAAATTTTGTTTCTTCAGGACAGTGCGTCTTACTATCGCTACTTTCGAGCTGGTTTTTATGCATTTTGTTCACCAGATTGGTCTTCATTGAATTTTCATTTGTGTCCGAGTTTGAAAACAAATTTTTGGCTGATAAAAAATTCTCGGATTTAGATTGCTGCCATAAAAGTTCTAGGGCACTGATGGAATAGGTGTGTTATTTTAAAATGAAAATACTTATAAAGGGCGTTCCCAAAGAAAATGGAGTAATAAGTCTCTAGAGGCGTCGACACAAGGTAGAGTTAAAAATTGTTCTCCTCCTATTACAAAAAATATATTTGTTTTGAAAATTATTTGATGTTATATTCTAAAGTAAGAATAATTTATAAATAAAAACTCTGCGAATTAAAAATGAAATGTTCGAAAAAAGCAAGTGATAAAATTAATAAAGCTGTAAAGAGTAAGCTTGATGACCCAAAATTGAAAATATTGAAGAATTGTTAGAAGATGAAGTTCCTGATGAAAATGGGATAATTTTGTGGAAGATTTTACCAAAAAATATAATTAATTATCTTTTACTCATCTGTTTATGACAGAAAAGCTTAAAAGCGCAGAAAGTACCTAACTTTAAAAATTGTTTATAATAAAACGAGTACCGCTCGCTTGTGTCTTTTATTTAAGAAAATAATTTTTATAATATATCCTGTATTATTGATTCTTAGTTTTTGGTAAAAATCGTAAGAAAATTTCGAATAATACTTAATTAAACGTTCGCTAGAACGTTCGTCAGGATAGGACCACAGGATTTACATGTTAAATATGCAAATTGTAGAAGTTTATATTCCAAAATTTAGGTCTGCAAGAACTATTTAAAAAAATTCTATGTATAGAGGACACTGGACTGGAACTTTTTTATCCCATCCTCATAGATTTATAAAATTTATCTAGTAGCCCCCGTAAATAACCTAAAAAGAAAAATCCAAACTTCTAATGAGCCTTAAAGAAGTCTTATTATTCAATCCACCGGTTAAGTCAGCCTTTTAAAAGACACTTAATCACGGAAAACCGAACTCTTAAAGATTTTCCGCTCCGTCAAGCTGTTTTTCGCGAGAGAAAAGTCTCGTTTAGCAAGCAGTTTTTTTCGGAGTAGCTCTCAAAAGTAAGAAGAATGAATATTTTGCATAACTTGCGAAAAATCGGGATCCTTAGAAGTAACGTAACAGCTTTTACGGAGTCATTTACACTGTTACTCTGTGTTTTTGCTTGCTTTTACATTTTTGAAAAGGTTTAAGAAGAGTTTTAACCTATTTTAACTTTACTAGAATAGGTTTGAGGTGAAAGTTATATGAAGGATCGTTTTTTACGTTGGTAACAAACATTTTGTTTGCTTATGTGACAGCACTCTAAAATGTATTTATAAATTAAAACTCAGTGAGTTGAAGGTACCCAAAGTTAATAATAGTAAAATAAAGTAAGGTTGTGTCAATTTCAGTTGAATCATTGAATTTAAAATCGGAGTTAGTTTAGTGCATCAAAAATACTATCCGGTTGGCTGTCGCGAAAAAACTCTACGAATACTTATCCTTTACCTATAAGTAGCTCTTATTTTTATTATTACTACGGACTGTCCACTGTAGGGTTTACAGGAAGACAGAGGGAAAAAATAATTTTTTGAGAAAAAGTTAATCTTGATTAAAAAAACTAGCTTGTAAAAAAATATTATTTACAAAGAGAAAATGTTGATTTTGTATATATTGTGCGCAAAAATATGAAAAACATGATTTTTCTCCAATTTTTTAATTTTTATTTTTAGGCAAAAGGTCATTCAAAAATTATTTAGAATAGTATTTTGAATTGCATTAATTATTTTACAAGAATATCAAAAAGTTTCAGCTTTTAAGATTTTATTTTTTAAAAATTTTATGTTTGCTTTTAAACCCGTGGCCTAATTCATACATAACATATTTTTTTACTGTAAACGAATGTAATCAAGTCGTTTTCGCCAAATTATAGAGTTCAATAAAATGTTGTGTTATTATTTTAATTGATTACAAACTTTATTCGAAATAACTTTTTTGTATACAAAATTAACAATTTCTTTTCGTGAATTGAACTTTTTTAACAAGCAAAAATTTATATAAAGAATAACTTTTTCTCGAAACATTATTTTTTTATTCATTTATCATCTTGTAAACTTCGTCCGTGGACAGTCTGTATATTGTTGCCCAAATATAATTTATACTGTAGAAACGATTCAAAAGTTATAATTGAAAAAAGTTTTTTTAATCTAACTTTTGAGGTCAATAACTTTCTAACGAAGCGCGAGGATTTTTTACGGGGTGTTTTAGAACTATGACATCAAACTTCTAGGGGTTATTTAGGGCAACAGTAGAAAACATTTAAGTACAGAGACTTATGTCCGGAAAAGTGAACTACGGCACTACGGCCTTAAGAAGCGTTAAAATTTAGAAAGACGAAGAATTGCCTAAATAGAATTTAATGCTTTAATTTTTGCCTTTTTTACATGATATCATCACAACAAAATAAAAAATAAAAAAAATTAAAAGAAACTATTAAAAAAGTAAAGTAAAGTAAAAAAATTTTATTAAACATTGGCATTGATATTGACATTTTGTAATAATTGTTGTAATGATATTATGTACCATCGTGCCCAAAAAAAATGGCACAACAAAATCTTAATTTATCTCCTGGTCTAATCGAACATTATGTTTTAAAGTTGTCAAAGCAATGTAATTTTGTGACAGCCACGTGAAAAAATTTCCTAATATAAGAAATGCGATTTCTTATAGACCAGAAGACACTTCCCTACTTGGATTTTATTGTCCCAGTTTTTACGACACGATGGTACAAAAGGCAAAAACTAAATACTAAATCCTACTAAATCCTATTAAGGCAATTCATCTTTCTAAATTTTAACGCGTCTTAGGGCTGTAGTGCCACAGGGACACTTTTCGGGAAATGGATCCCTATACTCAAATATTTTCTACTGTTGCCCTGAATAACCCCTAGAAGTTTAATTCCATAGTTATAAAACACCCTGTATAAAGTAATGTCAATATTTTGGAACTCCCTATCACCCCTATCATTTACAACATTACTTTTCCGGAAACCCTGTATAATTTCATTTTCACAATATTAATGAGATATCTTTAAAACTTACCTAAACTTTCTTTTGTTTTAGCATCAAAAATCAACCTGAAGAACCTTTCATAATCTCAGAAATAAAAAGAGGTTCTATAGCACATCGAACGGGTACATTGCATGCTGGTGATAGGTTATTGGCCATAGATGGAAGGCCCTTGGACCACATCAGGTACATTTTTTTTGGCCAACACCCGTAAAATGTTTTGTCTAATAGTAATTTTTAAAAGTATTAAAATAAATTTACACGTATTGACCTAAAGAAAGTGACAAACCTGTTCCTTCTTCACGTTAGTAAAAAGTTACTTTTAGGTGTTTTCACAACTGTTAAATTGTATAATTTTTATTATATTTTTTAGCCTGGAGTCTGCCTTTGACATCTTGCAGACTTCCAACAACGAAATTGTTACTCTCAAAGTGGAAAAGACAGAAACTGAAAACTCTAATTTGTTTTTGGATAGCGTTGTTTATACTGTTGAACTTCATAGGTATGTAAACATGCAGTATGTTCCAATTTCTTTAAAGTAATTTTTTTAAGACAATTGTTATCTGACCGTATATTAGTTAAAATCATTATTGTATAGTGTCTGACAACGAACTCGCGCACTCGAAAATATATAGATTGTATGGTAATTTTAATTGACCCATTTTAAGATCAGTGGTCAGACAAATATTAATGTGGGAGACACATTTTCAGGACACCGTGTATACTAGGTGTCACCAACTCGGGGAACGCGGCCCGGATCCGGACCGCTAACCCAGTTTGTGGGGACATTGTTGAGTACGCAATTTTATTTTTTCGCGCTGTCTTTGATTTAGTCGACTTGCGAACGAATTGACCCGAAGCGCAAGTTCGTCAATGTGTGGCGAGTGAAGGCGAGCGCGAGAAGGATGGGAGAGTACGCGCCATCGCCGATCGCTTCCAGGCCGAAGTTCTTTTTTCTTTGCGGACCGCGATGTTCATGTTATTTAAAAAAAGGGACCTCGTATACGATAAAATATTTTAAACCTTTTTTAATTTCAGGTATGGGGGACCTCTTGGGATAACCATTTCCGGAAGCGAGGATTGTGGTGATCCAATAGTTTTATCCAGACTTACTGAAGGTTGGTTTCTACAGACTAAAAAGACATATTATTTATTTAACAACTGTAAAAAAGTTACTTTTTACCAACCTTGTTTTCCTTTATAGGTGGTTTAGCAGAAAAAACTGGTGCTCTTCACGTTGGTGATAGAATTTTGGCAATAAATGGTGACAGTTTAGATCACAGGCCTTTATCAGATGCAATAAGGTTACTACAGACTTCGGGAGACAGGGTACAGTTGAAAATAGCAAGAAATCTTAAGAATGGTAAGTTAACTTCGGCATTTTCACTGTAGTCTGGTCGAGATATCAAGAAGTTAATTTCCTGCGAAAAATTGTTAGTCAAGTCTTCTTAAAATACAGTTAATGGCTTAAACGATCCGGAATGGCATCAAAAAAAGGCGTATTTCGGATTTTTCTGCAAAAGAAATTACAATGGTTATTAGAAAAAACTGAGAAAAAAATAGCCGTTCAGATTTTTGTCAAAATATATGAAAAAAAACTATATGTTTTTAAGCGATAGTCTAAATTTTATAAAGTTCCTAAAGAGCAAAAAATTTTAGTAAAAAGTTTTTGATATCCGAATTGTATCTTCAATATTTATAATTTTTCTTTAACGTTGAAAATCGGCTTTCGCGCGGCAGTGGCATGCGCGATCCGCCACTGTAGTGAACATAAGTTTTAAATATTTTTATGCAATTAAATCAAAATTTAAAAATTAAAAAAATCTAGTATCATCTAGACACTTTCAAGAATATGATTTTGCGATAATAAAAGTTGTATTAACATTTTTCAGAAAGTTATTCATTTGTCAATTATTAGTTTTTTGACGGTTTTCGGTTATCGTAAAGGCGGTATAAAAGTTTAAATAATTGATCTATAAATATTTCGCTTTGTGGAGCTCTTTTATTTAGGTTTTTATTAAAGTGTTGCAATTTTTTTAAGTTTATTATTTTTCTAACCAAAACTAACAAAATATGAGATTTAGTTTAATGTCAACATAAAAAATATATTTAACAAAATAGTAAGCTTTCAAAAAAGCATTACTTTATGTAAGTACCTAAATGAGAAGAGCTTCACGAAGAGAAAACATTTATTGATCAATTATTTAAACTTTTATACGGCCTCTTTTATAACAACCAAAACCCGTAGAAAAACTAATAATTAACAAATAAATAACTTCTTTAAAAAGGTTGATACAACTTTTGTTATCTTGGAATCACATTCGTTGAAGTGTCTAAATGACACAATTTTTTTTTTAATTTTTGAAATTATTGTTTAATTGCATAAAAAAATTCAAAACATGCTCACTACAGTGGCGTATCGCGCATGCCGAAACCGTCGCGTGAAAACCGATTTTTAACGTACGTTAAATAAAAACTATAAATATTAGAGCTACAATTTCGGGAATCAAAACCTTTTAACTAAAATTTGCCGCTCTTTAGGAAATTTTATTTATAATATTTAAGCTGTCGCCTATATAATAAATATTGTATTTTTTGGCAGAAAAAACCAAAATACGTCTTTTTCTAGATGCTTTTTCGGATCGTTTAAGCCATCAACCTTATTTTTAGGAGACAACTATTTTTCGCAGGAAATCAATTTCTTGACTAAACTACTGCAAAACCAAAAATTCACTTTGTAAATTAAAATTTAAAAGAAAGGAAACCAGAATACTGATTCGTATTTCAAATGCTAAAGAGAAGTGCTTAGTAAAGTTTTTTTTTAAATTTAACTTTTATTATTAATTTAAAAGATAGGTTAGCTTTTTACTATTGCAAAATAATATTTTTAAGATCCAGCAATCATGGAAGAGCCCAGATGCAGTTACTCAAGTCCTGGACTTATGAGTGTGGACAGCGCTATTCACAGTTGGGATAGTAGTAATACAGGGGATACACAGAATGAAAACACATCAGGTAAAACAATATTTTTTTAGCAACATAAATTGGTCTCAGGGGCGGTCATATCAACTTTGCGAGGGGGGGCATTTCATCATTAAATGCCCATATTTGCAATTAGGTGTGTTTAGGTAAAAATAAATATTCTGTTACAAAAGATGTAGCATGAAAGGTGGGAACATGGCCCCCATGCCCCCCTTATGACTGCCCCTGATTACTCTCTTGGTTTAGTAGATTTCCTTATCTATTTTATTTTGTTGTTATGGCTATTTACGTTATACCTTATATTACAACTACACTCTAAAAATGTAATGCACTGTAGAGACAGTTTAAAGGTTGTTCTTAAATTTATATTAAATAATTATTTTACAGAGCTCAAGGATATTGAAAGTGTCCTAAGCGAGCCCCTGTCGTACCAAGACCAAATTCACGATCAAGACAAAGACCTCACATTAACCAAAAATAAGAAGAGAAACTCAGAGTTGCAGTACTACTCTGATACCGAGGAAATATTTTGTCCAAGTCCATTGCCTCTACCAAATTACAATTTTGGAAATACTATGAAGTAAGTAGTTCTTGGTCAAAATTTAAAAAAAAATGTATACTTTCTTTGCTGTCATTCACCATACATATTATAGGCAACGTAATACCATAGATATAGCTTGCGTAGATATTTTGTGGTAACACCTAGTTAAACATGGAAAGAATTGAATAGAATTTCGGACTTCCATTGTCTTTATTTTTAACTATTCACACAACATTTCGAGTAGTTCTATCTCTGTCCGTTTTCAAGTGTAAACTAAGTTAGTTCTGGTTAGTTTACAGTTAAAAACGGCCAGAGACAGGACTACCCGAAACGTTGTGTGAATAGTTAAAAATAAAGACAATGGAAGTCCGAAATTATTTTAGTATTACTCATAAAGAATCATTGGGCCATATGAATAAAAAGAAGCAAATGCTTTTGCTTATACGTAAAAGGTATTGATCATAATATAGAAATAAAGGATTTACTTCAAAAGTAAAAGCATTTGCTTACAAGTGCGAGTATTTACTTTTAGAAAATTAAAGCTACTGAATAGCAGCTTTATTTCTATATTATGATCAATACGTTTTACTTATAAGCAAAAGCATTTGCTTCTCTTTATTCATATGACCAATTGTCTACCACATTTAAATAGAATGGAAAGAATTTATTTTAGAAAATAAGATTCATGCGATTTTGACAAGTAAAAATTTTTACAGAATATTGGCATATTAGTTTTGACAGGTGAAGTTCCTTTTATTTTTTGTAGTTTTTTTTAAACGATTACTTATAATATTTTAAATTAGATGATAAGAAGGATTTTGTTTTCAGTCACTATAACCACTCTATGGGCACGATGGAACGCCTACCAGGATCGTACAGTACAGAAAACATTTTAGAAAAGGAAATATATCACGTGATGCTATATAAGGATTCAATTTATGACGATTATGGTTTTAGTGTCAGTGATGGATTATACGTAAAAGGAGTTTATATCAATAGGATAAGGAAGGGTGGACCCGCAGATATCGTGGGATTGTTAAGGCCCTATGACAGAATAATACAGGTAAAAATACAATGTAATTTTTAAGTTGGTACTTTCCTTTTAACCCTACATAGAATGCAAGGAAAAAAGACATTTTTTCAAATAAAATCATGTCCGAAAATGCTTTGGAGATACAGGGTGTTAAAATTTTAAGAAAAATTGCTGTATTTTTAAAATAATACTGATTTGAAGAAAAGACGGTGTTCTATTTTTTTTGTGAAAAAAATTTAATACAAATCTTGGTCAAACGGCACTGGTAGATATTTGTTTTAAACTTTTACAGCAAAAATGTAATGTAATGATCAAAAGAAGTGTACCAAATTTTGTAAAAATATCTGGAGTCTTAGGAAAGTTATAATAAAAAAGGCATCTTATAACTTTAATATCCTGTATCTCGGAAACGAAGCATTTAAAGACAAAATTAAATTTGAAAAATGTTTTTATTTTATTTATACAGTGGTAAAAGCAAAGTATCAACTTAAAAATTACCCTGTATAGTGTTAAACTGATCCATTTTCCCCTACTTACCATTTTTAACCTATCTTGGCGCTATAAGTTTTAAATGGGAAGAAAATATAATTAAGTAGTGTTCGTTCGAAATAAAATCGTTGGCCAAAGCGGAGTCTTCGGCCTTAATCTTACTCTCACACTCACGAAACCAAAACTTATTTAGACATAATAAATTTTTTATTTCATATTTAAACCTAGTGTATTTTTTCGAGATAGTCAACTCTCCTTGAATAAAATACAAAATAATAAAAAGTATATGACAAAAAAACAGCCCCAACCTGACACAACTACACCGGCCGCCAAACACACGGCGACATCACGCCTCACGATAAAGTCCCGGTAAAGACATGCGCAATAGGCAAGACCTTATCAAAACTAAACATAAGGAACACATTCGTTTACCAAGGTCACAAAATGGGTAACGTTTACCCCAATTCTGTCGTCGAATCTGAATGCGCCCTTAGTTTCGGCGTGGCCGAAATTTAGGCCTCAGTCACCTTAGTCACAGTCAACATCAGTATGGGTTAACTTCATAAATGCTTTCGTGTCGAGACCTTAAAAGTATTAAACAGATGATTTATCGTTAAAAAAACAGTAGGTTGTTATTAGTTATGCGAGTTTTTGGTTTTTTTTTTGTATTGTTTCAAAAAAATTAAAATTGACATTGTTTTACGTCGTCATTGAACCCATAACAATTTTATTGTATCTAGTCTTAACTCTTTAACACATTAAACATTTTCTTAAGTGGTATAAAAAATTGTCTTTTTAGGTAAACGATACCAAAACCGTAGATTTTGACTGCTGTTTGACAGTACCATTAATAGCCTCAGCTGGGGACAGATTAGAGCTAGTTGTAGCCAGAAATCCATATTTGTTGCCAAATACGTCAGAAAAGGTAAAAGTGCAAGATAAATATTTTTGGGACCTATAATCAGACCCATCGCCAATTTTATTTACTTTAGAAAATTGTTTTTTTTGCAGAAGCCCCTAGTTTTTTAATAACGTCTCACTTTGACATAACCGCAAACATGCAAAAACTGCTCAAATTTCTTCTTCATAAACTGGTTGATTCACTAATAAAGCACCTACCTACATACAGTTATATTAATAAAAAAAGGGAGCTCAGATTAAGACGTTATAGGTTTTCAAAAGTTTAAAGCATCTGCGTCGAGCGTGAACATATACGTAAATAAATTAAATTAAAATTAATAAAAACTCCAAGAAAATATGTATCCTTCTTCTATTCTGCCGACTACCTGAGCCTTTTTAATATAAGATAATTAACTTGGCAGTTTTAACTCACATAGTCAAAATTTGTTAAACATTCCCACCAAAATATTTTCAAAAATGACTGACGCCAATGTTTTCTTTTATTGAAAACCTATGACATTTAATAACCATTTAATGACCTTAAGCAGTCATAAAAGCTAGTTTTACGCAAATATAAGGTGGGTTCCCTCTCTTTTAAATGTACGACTATTTTATGAATATAACTGTAATTTTTAAAAGAGAAACTCATTCTTATTTTAATAAAGAAATCACCTTAAAAAATTTTCCATTTCAATTATTGTTTTGCGCATTGTTTTAAAACTAAAAAATATGAGTTTTCGGAGGATGAGTTTACCTTTTAAAAAATAGGGTTTTATCCTAAGACATTCAATACGGGTGTGACCAGTTTTAAAAATGGAAGAATTTATAGAAAAGTTTATGCTATTTAAAATTGCTGCTCAAAAAACCCAAATATAAGAGATACAGAAATTTCTTCTAATATACATATTTCTTTGTTTTAGGACATACACAGTGTATCAAAAATGTCATTTTCATCGAGCCAAAACACCATAACGAAGACCTTATAATAAGTTATTATTTATTAAATAAATAATTCCAGAAGTTTATATTAAAAAATATTTATTTTATATTTTTAGTTAACATTATATCACTATTTACAATTTAATATAATTATTAAAAAATCTGTTAATAAAGTTTGAGATTATTATGTTACTTTTATTTACCGAAACTATACATAGGTATATCGTTTTGAATACGTTTAAAAAATACTAATGGCTACTGTAAAATTTGCAATATCTTAGTTATAAAATATTTTTAAAGAGTTTTTCTTATTTTTGAACTATTATCAGTTTAATAAAACTATAATTAAGTTGACACAACTTCATTTTAATTGCCAGGATACACTACTCAACGCGTACGCACCATTTTATCACAATAGGCGTATAGTAGGTATACCTAGCAGGTATCACTGACATCACTGCCTAAAAAAACAAAAATGCCATAGGCGAATTTACCTTACTGACTATGTTATTGAAAAGTTTACGCCGAATTCTGAGTGCTTCGTAAAACAATTACGTTATCCCAAATTTGTGTAAGGAAATTTAAGATATTGCAATTCACAAAGCTGCGACTATAAAAATTATAAAATGATTGATAATTCTCCATAAGCATGGCAATATACATATAAGCTTATCAACGACAATTGATTTACAATTTATCGATTTTATAACAGTTACTTAAACAATATATGCTTTAAAACGGTAAACACTATAACACCATTTTTAAGGATGCGTCATCAATTCAAGTAATTTTCCTCGTGCTAATGAAAATTCATGAAAATATGATATTAAAATTTTGTTTCCTTCAAATTGAAATTTTGGCAAAAATATTTAAGCAATTTTTACTTTTTTATTTTTAAAACACGCGAACTGACTAGCCATAAAAACCACAAATTAAGTACAAAACTTATAAGGCTCAACT